>JAPXFY010007324.1:0-10977 GCA_030674185.1 Monoplex corrugatus | reverse complement strand
TTGGGTTTGGGTTTTTCGAAAGTGATTTGGGGTTTTTTAGGGTGCTGAGGGGAAAAGGGGTGAATTATTTGTTAATTATTTTTAAAGAAGTTATTTTTTGTTTTTTTGTTAGTTAGTTATTTAGTTTTATTTTATTAGTAAGTTGTTTTTAGTTAGTTAGTTTTAGTTATGTAGCGAGGGAGGAAGTGAGTTTTATGTAAATTTAAATTTTAGAAGTGTTGGGATGGTGAAGATGATTTAATTTAGTTAGATTTAGTTTTTTGTTTTTAAGTTATTTAAATTAGTTTCATTATTTAAATTAGTTAGTTAGTATTTGGTTGTTATTTTAGTGGGGTTTTTATATTAGGTTTTTTTAGCGATGGGGGAAAAGGGGTTTCCCAGGTTATTGAGTGAGTAGGGGAAAGGGGGATGGTTGTGCAGTAAATTTTTGAGTGGGGTTTAAAAGTTAATTTAGTTAGTTAGTTGTTATTTAGTTGTTATTTATTAATCTTATTTTATTAGTTCATTTTTATTTTTTTAAAGTTGTTTTTGAGTGGTGGTTTTTTGAGTGAGTTGTGGAAGGAATTTTGAAGTGGAGTGGTAGAAGGGTGGGTTTTGAATTGAGTGAGTGGTGGTTTTTTTTAAAAGTTGTTAAAATTGGGTTTTTAGATTTTAGTTAGTTAGTTTGTTTTAGTTGGTTTATTTAGTTTTATATTTTTGAGTGGGTTGTTATTTTTAAAAAGTTAATTATTTTTTAAATTTGGGTTTGGGGTTATTTTGTTGTTAGTTAGTAGTTAGTTAATTGTTATTTAATTTAGGGGGAAGAGTTAGAAAAAAAAATTTAAGTTGAGCGACCCAGGATGTGGATGAGGCGGAAAAAAAGTGAGGGGATTGTTTGAGTGGTGATTAGTTAGTTATGTTTATTAGTAAGTTAGCTATTTAGTTCTTACTTAGGAGTTAGTGTAGTTAGTCAGTTAGTTATTGTTAGTGAGTTTAGTGGAGTGAGTTGTAGTTAGTTAGTTTAGAGAGATAGTTAGTTAGATAGTTAGATAGATTAGTTATAGAGTTAATGTAGTTTAGTTTCGTTCGTATTAGCTAGTTAGTTAGTTAGTTAGTTTCTTAAATAGTTAGTTAGTTATTTTTAGTAAGTAGGTAGTTGGGTTGTTGGTTCAGGTTTGATGGTTTAGAGTAGTTAGTTTTTTAATCAGATCGCTATTTTACGTATTCGCCCAGTTAGAAGTGAGGGTGTGTTCTTTCGTTTTGAGTGACCGTGAGTCACGTGGAGTGATTGAGTGGGATTGTGTATTGGAGTTAGTGAAGGGTGTTTTTGGGGAGAAGTGAGTGACGTGAGTTTCGGGGTTAATTTGGTTAGTTAGTCTAGTTGGTTAGTTAGTTAGATCGTTATTTAGTTTTTTAAGATAGATAGTTAGTTTTAGTTCGATAGTTACTTCGTTACTTCAATTACGATAGTTAGTTCCATACCTCAGTTATAGATTAGATATTTACGTACTTAGATAGTTATTTAGAATAAGTAGGTAGTTTGGTTGGGTTGGTTGGGTGTGGTTGTGGATGGTTAGTTAGTATAGATTAGATATTTTACGTACTTAGCCAGTTCGTAGTCGAAAGTGAGTTTTGATTTATTTTTAATATTTTTCGTTTTTGAGTTAGTAATCTTAAAAGCTTTGAGTGAGTGAGTTGGGGTAAGTTGTGTTGGATGTGGAGTCTCTGTTTTTATCCTGGGATTTTTGTTCTTTCTGTTGTGGGGGGGGCGAGGCAGTGAGGAAGTGTGGGCGTTCGTGAGAGAGTATGGAGAGAGCCTTGATGTCGACCTTGGTGCTGCCGCTTAACAGGTGAGGTATTTTTTGTTAATTAGTTGTTAGTTTAGTTTTAGTTAGTTAGTTAGTTACTTAGTTACTTAATTACATAGTTAGTTCCTTACTTAGTATAGATAGATATTTACGTACTTAGCTAGTTCCTTAGTTAGTGAGTTAGTTCGTTTTTGAGTGAGTGAGTGAGTGAGTGAGTGAGTGAGTGAGTGAGTGAGTGAATGAATGAATTAGTTTGTTAAGTAGTCAACCAGTTAGTTAGTTTGTTAGTTAATTAGTTAGTTAGTAAATTAATTAGTTAGTTAGTTAGTTAGTTATTGAGTTAGAGAGTTAGTTATTTAGTTAGTTAGTAAGTAGTTAGTTAGTTAGTTAGTTTATTAGTTAGTTAGTTAGTTAGTTAGTTAGTTAGTTAGTTAGTTAGTTAGTTAGTTAGTTAGTTAGTTAGTTAATGAGCGAGGCGAGCGAGTGAGTGCGTGAGTGATTGAGTGAGTGAGTGAGTTAGTTTGTTAGTTAGTTAATTAGTTAATTAGTTAGTTAGTTAGTTAGTTAGTTATTTTGTTAGTTAGTTCGTTAGTTAGTTAGTTAGTTAGTTAGTGAGCGAGCGAGTGAGTGAGTGAGTGAGTGAGTTAGTTAGTTAGTTAGCTAGTTAGTTAGTTAGTTAGTGAGTTAGTGAGTTACTGAGTTAGTTATTTAGTTAGTTAGTAAGTAATTAGTTAGTTAGTTAGTTAGTGAGTTATTGAGTTAGAGAGTTAGTTATTTAGTTAGTTAGTAAGTAGTTTGTTAGTTAGTTAGTTAGCTAGTTAGTTAGTTAGTTAGTTAGTTAGTTAGTTAGTTAGTTAGTTAGTTAGTTAATTAATTAGTTAGTTAGTTAGTTAGTTAGTTAGATAGTTAGTTAGTTAGTTAGTTAGTTAGTTAGTTAGTGAGCGAGCGAGCGAGTGAGTGAGTGAGTGAGTGAGTGAGTTAGTTAGTTAGTTTGCTAGTTAGTTAGTTAGTTAGTTAGTTATTACTTAGTTAGTTAGTTAGTTAGTTAGTTAGTTAGCGAGTGAGTGAGTAAGTTAGTGAGTGAGTGAGTGATTGAGTTAGTTAGTTAGTTAGTTAGTTAGTTATTGAGTTATTGGGTTAGAGGGTTAGTTATTTAGTTAGTTAGTTAATTAGGTAGTTAGTTAGTTAGTTAGTTAGTTAGTTAGTTTGTTAGTTTGTTAGACAGTTAGTTAGTTATTTAGTTAGTTCGTTAGTTAGTTAGTTATTTAGTTAGTTAGTTAGTTAGTTAGTGAGTTATTGAGTTAGAGAGTTAGTTATTTAGTTAGTTAGTAAGTAGTTAGTTAGTTAGTTAGTTAGTTAGTTAGTTAGATAGTTAGTTAGTTAGTTATTTAGTTATTTAGTTAGTTAGTTATTTAGTTATTGAGTTATTGGGTAAGAGAGTTAGTTATTTAGTTAGTTAGATAGTTAGTTAGTTAGTTTGTTTGTTAGTTAGTTAGTTAGTTTGTTAGACAGTTAGTTAGTTAGTTAGTTCGTTAGTTAGTTAGTTAGTTAGTTAGTTAGTGAGTTATTGAGTTAGAGAGGTAGTTATTTAGTTAGTAAGTAGTTTGTTAGTTAGTTAGTTAGTTAGTTAGTTAGTTATTTAGTTAGTTAGTTAGTTAGTTAGTTAGTCAGTTAGTTAGTTAGTTAGTTAGTTAGTTCGTTAGTTAGTGAGTGAGTGAGTGATAGAGTCAGTGAGTCAGTGAGTGAGTTAGTTTGTTAGTTAGTCAGTTAGTATAGATAGATATTTACGTACTTAGCTTGTTCGTTAGTGTGTGAGTTAGTTCGTTTGTGAGTGAATAAGTGATCAAGTGAGTGAGTGAATTAGTTAGTTTGTTAGTTAGTTAGTCAACTAGTTTGTTAGTTAGTTACTTAATTAATTAGTTAGTTAGTTAGTTTTAGTTAGTTAGTTTCAGTTAGTTTTAGTTAGTTAGTTTTAGTTAGTTAGTTAGTTAGTTAGATAGTTAATTAGTTAGTTAGTTAGTTAGTTAGTTAGTTAGTTAGATAGTCAGTTAGTTAGTTAGTTAGTTAGTTAGTTAGTGAGCGAGCGAGCGAGTGAGTGAGTGAGGTGAGTGAGTGAGTGAGTGAGTTGAGTTGGTTAGTTAGTTAGTTAGTTATTACTTAGTTAGTTAGTTAGTTAGTTAGTTAGTTAGCTAGTTAGTTAGTTAGTGAGTCAGTGAGTTAGTGAGTGAGTTAGTGAGTGAGTTATTTAGTTTGTTAGTTAGTTAGTTAGTTATTGAGTTATTGGGTTAGAGAGTTAGTTAGTTAGTTAGTTAGTTATTTAGTTAGTTAGTTAGTTGGTTAGTTAGTTAGTTAGTTAGTTAATTAGTTAGTTTGTTTGTTAGTTAGTTAGTTAGTTAGTTAGTTAGTTTCTTAGAGAGTCAGTTAGTTAGTTAGTTCGTAGTAAGTTAGTTATTTAGTTAGTTAGTTAGCTAGTTAGTTAGTCAGTTAGTTAGTTAGTTAGTTAGATAGTTATTTAGTTAGTTAATTATTTAGTTAGTTAGTTAGTTAGTTACTTAGTTAGTTAGTTAGCTAGTTAGTTAGTTAGTTAGTTAGTTAGTTAGTTAGTTAGAAAGTTAGTTAGTTAGTGAGTGAGTGAGTTAGTGAGTGAGTGAGTGAGTTAGTTAGTTAGTTAGATAGATATTTTGTTAGTCAGTTAGTTAGTTAGTTAGTTAGTTAGTTTGTTAGTTAGTTAGTTAGTTAGTTAATTAGTTAATTTGTTAGTGAGTTATTTAGTTAGTTAGTTAGTTAGTTAGTTAGTTAGTTTGTTTGTTAGTTAGTTTGTTAGTTAGTTAGTTTGTTAGTTAGTTAGTTATTTATTTATTTAGTTAGTTATTTGGTTGGTTAGTTAGTTAGTTAGTTAGTTAATTAGTTAGTTAGTTAGTTAGTTAGTTAGATAGTTAGTTAGTTAATGAGTGAGCGAGCGAGAGAGTGAGTGAGTGAGTGAGTGAGTGAGCTAGTTAGTTAGTTAGTTAGTTATTACTTAGTTAGTTAGTTAGTTAGTTAGTCAGTTATTTAGTTAGTGAGTTAGTGAGTGAGTTAGTTAGTTAGTTAGAGAGATAGTTAGTTAGTTAATTAGTTAGTTAGTTAATTTAATTATTAGTTAGTTAGTTAGTTAGTTAGTTAGTTAGTTAGTTAGTTAGATAGTTAGTTAGTTAGATAGTTAGTTAGTTAGTTAGTTATTTAGTTATTTAGTTAGTTAGTTAGTTAGTTATTGAGTTATTGGTTAGAGAGTTAGTTAGTTATTTAGTTAGTTAGTTAGTTAGTTTGTCTGTTAGTTAGTTAGTTAGTTAGTTAGTTCGTTAGTTAGTTAGTTAGTTAGTTAGTTAGTTAGTTAGTTAGTGAGTTATTGAGTTAGAGAATTAGTTATTTAGTTAGTTAGTAAGTAGTTTGTTAGTTAGTTAGTTAGTTAGTTAGTTAGTTAGTTTGTTTGTTAGTTAGTTAGTTTGTTAGTTACTTAGTTAGTTAGTTAGTTATTTGGTTGGTTAGTTAGTTAGTTAGTTAGGTAGGTAGTTGGTTGGTTGGTTGGTTGGTTGGTTAGTTAGTATAGATAGATATTTTACGTACTTAGCCAGTTCGCTAGTGAGTGAGTTATTTCGTTTTTGAGTGAGTGAGTAAGTGAGTGAGTGAGTGAGTAGTGAGTGAGTGAGTGAGTTTGTTAATTAGTTAGTTAGTTACTTAGTTACTTAGTTACTTAGTTACTTAATTACATAGTTAGTTCCTTACTTAGTATAGATAGATATTTACGTACTTATCTAGTTCCTTAGTTAGTGAGTTAGTTTGGTTTTGAGTAAGTGAGTGAGTGAATTAGTGAATGAATGAATTTGTTAGTTAGTTAGTTAATTAGTTAATTAATTAGTTAGTTAGTTAGTTAGTTCGTTCGTTAGTTAGTTAGTTAGTTAGTTAGTGAGCGAGTGAGTGAGTGAGTGAGTGAGTTAGTTAGTCAGTTAGTTAGTTAGTTAGTTAGTTCGTTAGTTACTTACTTACTTATTTACTTACTTAGTTAGGTAGTTAGTTAGTGAGTGAGTGAGTGAGTGAGTTAGTGAGTGAGTGAGTGAGTGAGTGAATGAGTGAGTGAGTTAGTTAGTTAGTTTGTTAGTTAGTTAGATAGTTAGTTAGTTAGTTAGTTTTTAGT
Organism: Monoplex corrugatus; assembly: GCA_030674185.1. Taxonomy (NCBI): domain Eukaryota; kingdom Metazoa; phylum Mollusca; class Gastropoda; order Littorinimorpha; family Ranellidae; genus Monoplex; species Monoplex corrugatus. The sequence continues at coordinate 5,019 of JAPXFY010007324.1, read as the reverse complement.
TAGTTAGTTAGTTAGTTAGTTATTTGGTTGGTTAGTTAGTTAGTTAGTTAATTAGTTAGTTAGTTAGTTAGTTAGTTAGATAGATTGTTAGTTAGTTAGTGAGTGAGCGAGCGAGCGAGTGAGTGAGTGAGTGAGTGAGTGAGTGAGTTAGTTAGTTAGTTAGTTATTACTTAGTTAGTTAGTTAGTTAGTCAGTTAGTTAGTTAGTGAGTTAGTGAGTGAGTTAGTTAGTTAGTTAGTTAGAGAGATAGTTAGTTAGTTAGTTAGTTAGTTAGTTAGTTAGTTAGCTAGTTAGTTAGTTAGTTAGTTAGTTAATTAGTTAGTTAGTTAGTTTCTTAAGTAGGTAGTTGGTTGGTTGGTTGGTTGGTTGGTTAGTTAGTATAGATAGATATTTTACGTACTTAGCCAGTTCGCTAGTGAGTGAGTTATTTCGTTTTTGAGTGAGTGAGTAAGTAGGAGTGAGTGAGTGAGTGGAGTGAGTGAGTGTGAGTTTGTTAATTGGTTAGTTAGTTAGTTGGTTAGTTAGTTAGTTAGTTATTTAGTTAGATAGTTAGTTAGTTTTAGTTAGTTAGTTAGTTACTTAGTTACTTAATTACATAGTTAGTTCCTTACTTAGTATAGATAGATATTTACGTACTTAGCTAGTTCCTTAGTTAGTGAGTTAGTTCGTTTTTGAGTGAGTGAGTGAGTGAGTGAGTGAATGAATGAATTAGTTAGTTAATTAGTCAACCAGTTAGTTAGTTTGTTAGTTAATTAGTTAGTTAGTTAATTAATTAGTTAGTTAGTTAGTTAGTTAGTTATTGAGTTATTGAGTTAGAGAGTTAGTTATTTAGTTAGTTAGTAAGTAGTTAGTTAGTTAGTTAGTTAGTTAGTTAGTTTGCTAGTTAGTTTATTAGTTAGTTAGTTAGTTAGTTAATTAGTTAGTTAGTTAGTTAGTTAGTTAGTTAGTTAGTGAGCGAGGCGAGCGAGTGAGTGCGTGAGTGATTGAGTGAGTGATTGAGTGAGTGAGTTAGTTTGTTAGTTAGTTAATTAGTTAATTAGTTAGTTAGATAGTTAGTTAGTTCGTTAGTTAGTTAGTTAGTTACTGATCGAGCGAGTGAGTGAGTGAGTGAGTGAGTGAGTGAGTGAGTGAGTGAGTTAGTTAGTTTAGTTAGTTCGTTAGTTAGTTACTTACTTACTTACTTAGTTAGTAAGTTAGTTAGTTAATTAGTTAGTTAGTTAATTAGTTAGTTAGTTAGTTAGTTAGTTACTTCGTTAGCTAGTTAGTTAGTTAGTTAGTTAGTTAGTTAGTTAGTTAGTTAGTTAGTTAGTTAGTTAGTTAGTTAGTGAGTTAGTTAGTTAGTGAGTGAGTGAGTGAGTGAGTGAGTTAGTTAGTTAGTTAGTTAGTTAGTTAGTTAGTTAGTTAGTTAGTTAGTTAATTAGTTAGCTAGACTAAATAGATATTTACGGACTTAGCCAGTTCGTTAGTGAGTGAGTTAGTCCGTTTGTGAGTGAGTGAGTGAGTGAAAGAGTGAGTAGCGAGTGAGTGACTGAGTTTGTTGATTAAATAGTTCGTTAGTTAGCTATTTATTTATTTATTTAGTTAGTTAGTTAGTTAGTTAGTTAGTTAGTTAGTTAGTTAGCTAGCGAGCATAGATAGATATTTACGGACTTAGCCAGTTCGTTAGTGAGTGAGTTAGTCCGTTTGTGAGTGAGTGAATGAGTGAGTAGAGAGTGAGTGACTGAGTTTGTTAATTAAATAGTTCGTTAGTTAGTTAGTTAGTTAATTAGTTAGTTAGTTAGTTAGTTAGATAGATAGTTAGTTAGTTAGTTAGATAGATAGTTAGTTAGTTAGTTAGTTAGTTAATTAGTTAGTTAGTTAGTTAGTTAGTTAATTAGTTAGTTAGTTAGTTAGTTAGTTAGTTAGTTAGGTAGGTAGTTAGTTAGTTGGTTGGTTGGTTGGTTGGTTGGTTAGTTAGTATAGATAGATATTTACGTACTTAGCCAGTTCGCTAGTGAGTGAGTTATTTCGTTTTTGAGTGAGTGAGTAAGTGAGTGAGTGAGTGAGTAGTGAGTGAGTGAGTGAGTTTGTTAATTAGATAGTTAGTTAGTTGGTTAGTTAGTTAGTTAGTTAGTTAGTTAGATAGTTAGTTAGTTTTAGTTAGTTAGTAGCGTTAGTTAGTAACGTAGATGTTGAGTGTCTGATTAGTATAGTGAGTTATTTTACGTTATTAGCTAGTTCCTTAGTTAGTGAGTTAGTTCGTTTTAGTTCGTGAGTAGTGAGTGAGTGAATGATGAATTAGTTAGTTAATTAGTTTAGTTAGTTAGTAGTTGTAGTTAGTTAAGTTAGTGAGTTAGTGAGTTAGAGAGTTATTAGTTAGTTAGTTAGTTAGTTTAAGTAGTTAGTTAGTTAGTTAGTATTATTGTTATGTTAGTTAGTTTAGTTAGTTGAGTTAGTAGTAGTTAAATTAGTTAGTTAGTTAGTAGTAGTTATCGTTGTTAGTTAAGTTAGTAGTTAGTTAGTTTAGTTAGTTAGTTTAGTATAGTTTATTGTAGTAGTTAGTGTAGTTAGTAGTGATGAGTAGTATAGTGAGTTTGGTTGTGATAGTTAGTTAGTTAGTTAGTTGTAGTTAGTTAGTTATTGTTGGTTAGTTAGTTAGTTAGTTAGTTAATTAGTTAGTTATTAGTTAGTTAGTTAGTTAGTTGTTACTTAGTTAGTTAGTGAGTGAGCGAGCGAGCGAGTGAGTGAGTGAGTGAGTGAGTGATTTTGTAGTTAGTTAGTTAGTTAGTTAGTTATTACTTAGTTAGTTGAGTTAGTTAGTTAGTTAGTTAGCAGTTAGTTAGTTAGTGATTAGTGAGTTAGTTAGTTAGTTAGTTAGTTAGAGTTAGTTAGTTAGTGTTAGTGTTTTAGTTAGTTGTTAGTATATTTTTTATAGTTAGTGTTGTTAGTTTAGTATTTAGTTAATTAGTTATTATAGTTAGTTCTTATTGTATTAGTTAGTTTAAGTCTTAGTTAGTGTTATGTTTTTATGGTAGTAGTAGTAGTGTATGTGTTGTTAGTTAGTTGTTGTTGTTTTAGTTATTAGTTGTTGTTATATTAGTTGTTAGTTGAGTGTTTATTGTTAGTAGTAGTTAGTTGTTATTAGTAGTTATTGTTAGTAGTTATTAGTTGTTAGTAGTAGTTTTGTTGTTGTTGTTATAGTTGTTAGTTAGTTGTTAGTTAGTTAGTGTTGAGTATTATTAGTGAGTATTATGTGGTTGTTGTTAGATAGTATAGTAGTTAGTTGTTAGTTAGTTATTAGTTAGTTATTGTTAGGGAAGTAGTTAGTAGTAGTAGTAGTTGTTAGTTAGTTGTTGTTGTTGTTATTATAGTTATTTAGTATAGTTAGTGTTAGTTAGTTGTGTTATTATAGTTATTAGTTATTAGTTATTAGTTAGTTTTTTTTATAGATAATATTTAGATAGCAGTGTTGTTAGTAGTTAGTCGTTTGTAGTGTAGTGGTGAATATGAATAGTAGTAGTATATAGTAGTTATTATATTTGTTAGTTAGTTAGTTAGTTAGTTAGTTAGTAGTTATTTTAGTTGTTAGTTAGTTGTTATTAGTTATTTAGTTAGTTAGTTATTAGTTAGTTGTTATTGTTAGTTAGTTATGTTGTTTAGTTGTTAGTAGTGAGTTAGTTTGGGTGAGTGGTTAGTTAGTTGTTAGTTAGTTAGTTAGTTATTAGTAGTTTATTGTTAGTTGTAGTTAATAGTATTTAGGATTAGTAGTTGTTGTGTGAGTTAGTTTGTATGTGAGTGTGGGTAGTAGTTGTTAGTATAGTTGTTATTATATTGTTAGTTAGTTAGTTATTAGTTATTGTAGTTGTTAGTAGTTAGTTGTGTTAGTTAGTAGTTAGTTAGTAGTTAGTTGTTGTTAGTTAGTTTGTTAGTTAGTTAGTACGAGGAGTAGTGGTAGTATGTGAATGAGTGATGTAGTGTTATTAGTTGTTAGTTGTTTTGTTATTAGTTAGTTGGTTGTTAGTTGTTGTTAGTTGTTGTTAGTTAGTTAGTTTATAGTTAGTTATTTAGTTAGTTAGTAGTTAGTTAGTTGTTATTTAGTTAGTAGTTAGAGAGTTAGTTTTTAGTTAGTAGTAGTAGTTAGTTAGTTATTAGTTAGTTAGTTAGTTAGTTAGTTATTAGTTAGAGAGTTTAATTTTTAGTTATTTAGTGTTTGTAGTTAGTTAGTTAGTAGTTGTTAGTTAGTTAGTTAGTTAGTTAGTTTTTTAGTTAGTTAGTTAGTTAGTGTTAGTGTTAGTTATTGTTGGTTGTTAGTTAGTGGTTTTAGTTAGTTAGTTTTAGTTAGTTAGTTTGTTGTTAGTATTGTTTTAGTGTTAGTTAGTGGTTAGTGTAGTTAGTTGTTAGTTAGTTAGTAGTGGTTGTTAGTTAGTTAGTTATTAGTTATTATTAGTTAGTTGTTATTAGTAGTTAGTTAGTTAGTAGTTATTAGTTAGTTTAGTTAGTATAGTTAGTTAGTTTAGTAGTTAGTGTGTGAGTTAGTTAGTTAGTTGTTAGTTAGGGTTTAGTTAGTTAGTTGTAGTTAGTTAGTTATAGTTAGTTAGTTATTAGTTAGTATTGTTAGTTAGTTAGTAGTTAGTTAGGTTAGTTAGTTATTTAGTTAGTTAGTAGTTGTGTTAGTTGTATTAGTGTTTTAGTTAGTTAGTTGTTAGTTAGTTAGTTAGTTTAGTTATTTAGTTAGTTATTAGTTAGTTGTTAGTAGTTGTTAGTGATTAGTTAGTTGTTAGTAGTTGTGGTAGTTAGTGATTGTTATTAGTTATTAGTTAGTTATAGTTAGTTGTTAGTTAGTTAGTTAGTTAGTTAGTTAGTTAGTTGTTGAGTAGTTGTAGTAGTTAGTTAGTTGTTAGTTAGTTTAGTTAGTTGTTAGTTAGTTATATATAGTAGTATTAGTTATTTGTAGTTAGTTAGTTATTTTAGTTAGTTTAGTTGTAGTGGTACTAGTAGTGTTAGTTTAGTTAGTTGGTTAGTAGTGGTTAGTCGTTGTGT
>JAPXFY010007323.1:0-10979 GCA_030674185.1 Monoplex corrugatus | reverse complement strand
TGATGGAGGCAGACACAAGTAGATCACTCATAAGGAAGATTAGGAAAAGACAGGCAACATTTATAGGCCATTTTATGAAGAAGGGGGATTTGGAGCACCTGGTCACAACGGGAAAGCTGGATTGAAAGAGAGCACCAGGTAGACCCAGTAAGAGAATGCTGGACGGACTTGCGGAGTGGCTGGGGACGAGGAGGGTGGGGGAAATGCTAGGGGCAACGAGAGATAGAGATGGATGGAAGTCCATGATCGCCAACGCCATGCGGTAGGGCAGCTGATGATGATGATGATGATAGTTCTTAGGATGTACATGTACAAATCCACACTGTTCTTCTGCTATTTCTCTTTTGATTCTATTCCTTGTCCTCATCATGATTATTCTTAACAGGATTTTTGTTACATGACTCATCAAACTGATTGTGCGATGGAGTTCGCATTATATATCCCCTGTCTTCTTTGGAAGTGCAATGAAAATTGATTTTGACATATCTTTGGGGATTTTTCGGTGTCGTAAATTTCATTTAGGAGGACTGTTATTTTTTCTAATATATATATATATATATATATATATATATATATATATATATATATATATGTGTGTGTGTGTGTGTGTGTGTGTGTGTGTGTGTGTGTGTGTGTGTGAATACAAAAGCACATGCACACACATATTCCCACATAAATACACAAATAATAGGAAACGTAAGCATATGATCAAGTGAATGGAAAACTACAATTGAGTCTGAAGTCCAATGTAAACAGACTGTGCCTAGTGCAACAAATCTGGCCTGACCTTGGGAAAGGAAGGAAAAATACAAACCCAACAGCTAAAGAGCTGAAGACAAAACCGGAGTACCAAAGAAAAAAAAAACCGTAGTCAGAAGCAGGTGGGCCTGTTTTATAAGGCAGGAATTCAAACAGGTAAAAATAAAAATAAAAACATCAAGATGTGCAGCTGCAAAATCAAGGACTCATTGAAGTGGGGTGTGGAAAAAAGGGGGAAATGACATAGTTAATTTCAGCTGATAAGACATTACATGTTGGATAGAAATTACTACTTGTCAGCATTAATATGAACCATGCAGAGACACATATGTATATGAGTGCTCACGAAAAGCAAATTGTGTGCATAAATTCATCTAAATGATATAAATATGTCTGTACATGAGTGGACAAAAGAATTAATGCCATACACTCGATCAACACATACGCCAGCACACATACGGCAACAGGTAAAATGCAAGCACACGAAAGAATCGTGTGCATGTGAAGAAATTAGACCAACACAAATGCATGCACATGAAAGAGTCACTGTTCTGCTTTCTGTGGAAGAAGTCATTATGGTTTGTCATCGAGACCATATGGCGTATGTGTTCCAAGTTTATCTGAGATAGGATTCCCTTCATTTCTGTCTCTGACACTGTTACTGTACAGTCATGTTTACATTACTTGTATCTGATCCATGACATCTTCTAGTTGCCGTTTTTCTTCAGTTAGCCTGTAAACCCATGAAAAGAGCTAATTTTCGGTACTCTCAATGTCAACTAGCACACAAAATGTTTTTTCTTGTACTCAACATCTTCCGTAGTTTAGCTTTTCATTCTGTAACATATACTCACGACAGAAGTTTGCAGAGTTTGTGACGATAATGCTATGAATTTCATAAATCCCCATCAGGTTTACTCTCCACCAGTGGTAAGGCTTCGTGTCCAGATCATAAGTTTCAGCACATGGACGCCCAGTTTCAGTAAAGCCGTCTACTGCGTTCCCCGGAAATTTAGTTCCACTAGTTTTGCTCAAGGCTGCTGGCTTGTTGAAAGCAACGCTGATCAATTCTAAATGGGGAAAAAGTGCACCATACTGGATACATACCAGCTCATACTCATAAGAAACAGTTGCACACGAAAAGACAACTACACCTTGTATAGTAGGTCACATGAAAGAAACACACATCGGGGGACCATAAAGCTTGTAGTTTTTATAACGCAAACCCAGCTCATCATATAGCTGGGCAATGACAATCAGACTGCCAAGACTCCAATAAAAAGGGGTCGAAGAAGTGAAATTTAGTTGGATTTAGCTGCCTTGTTGGTAGCATGTTGCTTTGGACATGACGAAAAATTTACAGTTCATCAATCAGATCAATCGTTCTTCTTTCTCTATTCCATTTGTCGTTGTACTGTAATAGTAGCAGTAGGACTAGAAATATGTCTTACGGTATTTTTGACGTCCCATCAATTTATTTACGTATAGTTCAGCATTGGCATGGTACAGGGATACATTTCATTTCTCAAATTATGTAAACTGCCGTATTCTCAACCTTTATTTAGATTTCCTTACATGCATTTATGTTAGGGGCAATTGTCGTATTCGTGAGAGAGTTCTTCAAGGGCACAATAACATTAGCAAACAAAACACATTTTACTTTTTATTTTGTCGAAGACTTTCGTATATCACCACGTCCATTTGTGGATAGCACATAGAATATGCAAACGTACTCTGAAATCCAACTTGATTAGCTGTCAGCTGTCATTCACATCAACATTACCAACTGTGAAGATACTACCTTCAACAGAGTAAGCTGGAGACAGCAGTGCACACAGGGCACAGTTATATTTGAACAGTGTAGAACACCTGTTATTTAACAGAATAGTGGCCAGCAGAAACAGAACCAAAAGTCACAGGACTCCTTTTCATGTAGTGCATGTAGAAGAACAATCGTCATGCATTTCCAGGATCGGTCTTGTATCCCACAGAAAGACTCATACCAGATGACAAAGTCAGTATCCCAACTCATTTCCTTAATCGATAACAGGTATGGGTGTGTTGTCTATCCATAGTCAAATGGTTGGGTTTTTCCTCACCTGCTTTGTCATAGAGGAGGGAGACGTTGGTGTTGCTAACCACAGTGTCAGTGTTCCTTTGTGTCAGGTCTTTGACAAGGATGTCATTCTGTTAATGGCTGGGTATATCCTCCACAATCCATGAACTACTTGAGCACCCACGTATGGAGCCCTATTCTGACATTCTCTTGGTTACAAGACAAATTTCCAACATGGCGGATGCCTGTTCACCACATCAAAAATGTTTTTTCACCTAAGAAACACCAGGCTGACAGTCCCACATTACCAGAACTTAATCAGGCTGACAGTACGGTAGTCAGATTGAGGACAATAGCAAATACATCTGGCACTTAGGCTGAGAACAGAAGTTGCTTCACTCAGTGTGGTCTGTGTAGAGACTTCATAATGCATGTTTCCATTCCATCAGTATCACTCACCACATCTGGAAATCACTTTCAGATCAAGGTTCTGTCAATTGTGGAGCTGATGGAGTCGTTCATCAATCCAACAGAAGAGGAGGCATGCTGGTCGTCATCATCTGCTATTTATGGTCTTTGCATATAATTATACAAGACTGATCCTTAGGCACATGGCCTTCCACAGGCACTGCACGGTAAGGAGTCCTGTGGCCTTGGGTTCTGCTTTTACCCATCCCTTTACTGTTGAACAACGGCTGTTCTGTGCTGGTCAAATGTGACTGTGCCCTGCAAGACTGCTGTTGTCAGCTTACTCTATTACCAACAACAGCTTCCTAACTGGTGGTGTTGACCCTAGGTGTGTATTATACACAATTACAAATGCATTTGATTGTCTGTTGACTTCAATTCTATGAGGATTGATATATAATCTGTATGCCAAAAAACTTTCCATTGTTGTAAAACATTTATCATTGCTAAACTGACGTAAATTATATTACGCTCTTACTTTGTTTCTCAATACAGGGTTCTTTACTCAGTGAGGAATGTTTACATGTATTTTTTGTTACTGCCTGCCTCATTCATTGCTGCACCTTCAGCTATTCTCTCAACCCTGTCGTTATGTAAAATGGCATGGTGAGACAGGATCCAAATTGTTCTGACAGTAACATGACTGACAGTTCTGGGTAATGAATTTTTACATGGAGAGTTGAAGATCAAGCACAATGCTAAGGTTTTTGAACAAATCAGAAAGACAACAGTATTGTCATCTAGTTCGAAAGCACAAACTTTTACAGTGAAAGCTTATGCTTTCAATGCATCTGAGCAAAAACTTAAAACCAGCCCCGTACATCATGAATAAACATATGTACAATGCAATCCAACTTGTACTGCGCACCTTGATCAATACTCAGTGTAACGATGATGAACTGTCCCATTGATCTGACAGACGAGTAAACATACTGCTCCTTCATCGCTTGGTAAGGTTCTTGATGTGGGATTAAGAACCAGTTCTAGACGTGCATGTTTTTCTGCAGGTGTTGCATGAGAAGGGGTCATGAGGCCTTAGCTTCTGCTTCTGCCAGTTCCTCTTCTATTGATTAGCAGCTGTTCTACGTGTTCAGATATTACCGTGCCAGGATTTTTTTTCAGCATGCATGGCTATCTTGCTATCTTTTCGTTGTGGTGAAAGGTTGTATTCCTCCACAGTAGAAACATTTTCCTCATGTGCAGGTATCCACATGAGCATGCTGTGTTTATGAGCATCGTTTCTGTGAGATGTGGATTTTGTTGTTGTTGAAAGCTGGTTTCAGCTAGGTCAGATGGACTGCGCACTTCAACACATTCAAACCACCCCAAAGGCCTGCCAAGACACAGAGCAAGCTGTTGAGCGTTACAGTAGATACATTTTCCTTTCATAAAATGAATGACAACTTCTTGGGATACTGAATTTAAAGTTCAGTTGTGTAAAGTATTTGAAGCTGAATCTCGGAAATCCACATGGAGAGATAGGATACAGTGGTGGAAAGCATTATGGATTCAGAGTGAAGATCAGGAAAGAAAACTGATTAGTTGGACATTTTAATGCTCATGTGAACAGGTAAATGGAAAACCTTTTTCCATGTTTAGTTAAAGAGAGGACACATTTCTACTGGGATAAATTAAAATAACAACTTGCAAGAAAGATGCATCTTGGTCAAATGTTTTGTCACAGTGAGGTGACTCTTTCAAGGTAATTTTGTATTGTGATAAGCGCATGGGATTGCCTCTCTTGATACCATCATGGTGTTTTCTCAAGTTGACCATAAATTTTCTGGATGTTTAAATTCCACAAGGTCACCCGAAGGACTATCAATATTGTTTTCACTTTTAACATCTAATGGTCAGATTGTTGTGAAATTTCAGCAAGGCATTTTTGAAACATCATTTTTCAACGATTATGTTTTATGGCTTTATCCAAAATGCAAAATGTTAAAACGCAAATTTTTAAGCAGTGCGAATAACTAGTGTAAATCAGTAGCATATGAACAACACAAATACACGAAGACTATGAATGCTACAGCTTATTCATTTTAGGGTAATAAGATGTAAATATGTTTAAATGTATGAAGCAAAATGGTTTTGATATGCCACACTTCTCACCCACAGACTGGAGTACAGTTTTGTCCTGATTTGTTCTAAGGTATTGCTCACACAGGCATATAACCTAGCCACATATGATCGTTCTTTGAAATATTTGTGTTAAGTTGCTTCATACCATAACTCAGATGTACAAGCACATTTCCAAAGAAACAGAGACAATTTTGGCCAAAATATCACGCAGTCAGTGTCACAACAGTGCAATTTTATGCAACTCTAATTTTTTACACTGTGGAAGGGTTCAAAAGCATCTTCATCACTGTTTTCATTTTCACAGTTATCTGTATCAGACTCTTCATTTTTCTAAGGATTGTTACTGTCAGAACCATACATTACCTCGTACAAGTTTTGTTCTGAACATATAATTGAGCACAGAAGTAATTAAACACACTACAAGAATCTTTCATTTGATTTGTTATGAATCAATAATTTCTAACAACAATTTGTAATGATTTCCTGATCAACCCGTGCCCTTAATTCTCTTTTTTTTTCTTTTTTTTTTTTTTTGATAAGCAGAACTGATCTCCAGTGTCCTTCAGCCCCCATGGTTGGATTTTAGGCTGACACCTTAGAACCACAAAGTCAACGATTTCCGATGCTCTAATATGTGTGTCTGTTGCATTATTTCCTTCCTGATGCAATGATGGCCGAAATCGCCCCTCGGTCTCTATAACATCTAGATGCCTGGCAGGTTCCTTTATTTGGATTGCGACCCAGTATCACCGTCGTCATCATCTGCATGTCATCATGTACGAGACAATTCAGAAATGGATGTGATGTGATTAATAGCTTAAAATAAGAAGCGTGTTTGATATATTGTTAGCATCTGACAGTAGAAGCATTTGTGAATTTGGGAGGTGTAGGTTGGGTATGATTCATAATTCTGAATAAATGTGTTTATTGAGTGACCCAACTCGCATGTTCTGTCTTGTGTTGCGAAGCAAATGAGAGACAAGAACACACAAGTATTGATTTGTTGAATATTGAATTGTTCACTCACTACTGTGACTGTTGACAGATGCCTTAACTGATGAAGCCGTCTTCAGAGTATCATTATATCGTCTCAGCGGTGGAATTCTTGCACCATTTTTAGGATGCGATTGTTATTGTCACATATCACGGCTATAACTATTTCGAAACATGCACAATATTTCAACAGGGAAAAAAAGGAAAAAGAAAATTAAGCACACATACCAATGCATTCACGCACGTAATCTAAGGAGATGTCCCTGGCGTTGACCACTCCATCCAATTTATCACACAGTGGATTTAAAAAAAAATGAATACACATTTAAACATAACTAAGGACACTTAAACACATATAAAGAAATGGGCCTAATTACCACATTTCCTTAGAGCCATAAACGCAATTAATATGTGTACCCAATTATCGATCTTAAGACAAAGTATGTAATACTCTTTCGAACACATACAGGTGAATGGACCAGCAAGGCAGAAAACGAGTGGAACGAATGACAGAAAGCAAAGAAACAAGGCAGAAACAAAGAGAGTGACCAAAATGAGGACATTTCTAGCACAGAATTTCCAGGAGGTGAGGATACTATTTGTACTGAAAGAGCCCCTGGCATCCCCACGGGGTGAAGATGTGATATCTTCCACAAGGACAACACATCTTATCAAACGAAGCTGGCATTTGATAAGTAGAAACTGTGTATTTGGCAAACCACATTTCATCATCACTTGAAGGCTGGACACTCAATCTTTTCATTTATTTTCAGATCTTACTTAGACATCTTTGGTGGACCCATTCCAGCTGTTGGTAGGTAGATATACCCAGTATATTATATTATTATATTTTGAATAATGTCGACAAGAGAAGGAGAGAGAGAGAGAGAGAGAGAGAGAGAGAGAGAGAGAGAGAGAGAGAGAGAGAGAGAGAGAGAGAGAGAGAGAGAGAGAGAGATTTGAGAAAACATAACATGTGACGAGAATGCTCGCCTTATGAATTAAACAATGCAGTTCATAGGTTATTCCATTCATTTAAATCAATGTCTTACATATAGATATTTTCATACATATTTCTCTTGTTTCTGGATTATATGAATGTAGGCAGCTACTTTCATTCTGACTGCTTTTAAATGTGTACTTAACATTAAATGTTTACTTAGCTTTATCTCTTACAATGAAAATGTTTTCATTTTCATACTCACTCTTTCATAAGAGGAATGAGTTGACCATTGGCGCATATATGGTAGGCCTGAAGTTTGGAGATGTCTGTGGGAATGGCACAGCCTGTCTCATCACTTCCATCCCTACAGTCACTGTGGCCATCACATACCAAGGCGTAATGAACTTGACCCCCCATCATGCAGTCAAACAACTTGAAGTTATTGGGAGACCAGTACAGGTCTTTGTCGTTTTGGGGACACTGCTGAAACAGGAGCACAAAAGAACCATCTGTACAATATTTCAGCGAATGTTTATAAAGTTTAACAAAGGGAAGCATGTCTGTTGTACTGTTAATATGTGTGTTGTTCAGATGACGCTGAAGTCTGACAGAACGTGGACTGTTTGATCCTTGATCAGTGAACTTGACGTCGTCCTTCATACAGAGAAAACCAATTCTTGTGGTGTTGTAGTCACACAGAGATCCATAGAATGGTTTTATAGACACCTTTCCATGTGAAAAGAAAAGAGCAAACTTTGAGTTGAACTGGATGCCTCGCTGTGGTTGATGTCCATGGTTCAGGATTCCTTGTCCCCATTGCCATATGTGTTGATATTGTAGTTCCACCTGTAAGGACCTGCTGGAGATGGGTTTATAGGTCAAATCAACAGCTAGACAAATACCTGAAATCCCAGCACGTGCAATAATAGAAGCCAACAGTTTAGGTTCTGCTGGCGCTGGTAGGACTGCTAGTTTACCACCAGACTGTGGATCACAAGGTTGAGGCATGTCCTTTGTGGATGTGATGACGACTTGAAGACAGCGGTCATGGTGGACAAACCAGGGATGACCACAGGAGACAGACCTGTAGGGACAGTCAGTGGGTTCATCTTCTCCCCCTACACACTGCTGCACCTTGTCACATAGGATATAGGCAGGGATAGTGGCAGAAGAACAATCATACAGAACATTAGCAAGCAGAGGAGCCACACGTTTGAACGTCATGTGTGTATTTGATAAAGTTGTGGGCAGGAGGTGCAGAGGATGAGTGGAGTAATTGAGACTGAAACCAGATGGGGAGCTCTCTACAGTGAAGAAAGGCCATGGCATGGTTCTGACCCACACAGAAATGTCACTATGAGGCAAAAGTAAAACGGCAGTTGTTAGATCAGGATGGCGAAACAGTAACTTGTCAGTTGAGCGCTGGTCTCCTTGATACACTTCAAGATGTTCGTACCATTTTAAACTGAAGTGGGTAAAGTGAAGAATTATGCCCTGGTTGTCAAGGGTTGGTTTGATGTGCCAGGAAATGTCGTGAATACAAGAACAACTCTTGCCAGGTTCAGTCCACACCACATGGCCTTCAGTATCTTCAATGTGTGTGGTGAGGCTGTGGGTTCGAGTCCAGTTGCATTGGATGCAGTTGTCTGCTGATGTAGAGTTTATGGGGTTTGTCGTACTTGACTCTGTGAAGCTTGATACAGGCAGGCTTGTGTGGCCTAATGAGTTCGACGCAGTTGTATCTGAAACTGGCAAGCTTGTACCACCAGATGTGTTTGATTCAGTTGTGTTTAAAATTGCCAAGCTTATAGCACCTATTGTGTTGGATTCGGTTGTGGCTGATAAAGACTGGCTTGTGTCTCTGAAAGTGTTAGACTCAGTGAGCACTGAAAAAGGTGGGTTTGTACCATTGTACGTCCGATTATTGGTCACACTGTCACTTATAATGCCTTCATCTGTCATATGACTGATGGATGTATGATGTTTTGTTGTGGGCTGAGTCTCCATCAGCGCTCCCTGTCCCTGTTTGTTGTGTGTGTAATTCCAAACAGGCGCCGTATCAAATTTTGACTGGACAGTGGTTTGATGAGACTGAATATTGTCTTGTTTCTTCCGGCATAAAATGTGTACATTCTCCCCATGATTTTGAGTGTTGACGACGTCCAACAGTGACCACATTATCACCACTGATGTAACAAAATGCTGGCGCCAGTTACTACCAACATTTGTCTTCCTGGCATGGTTGGCTGAAAGCATACGTGACTTATTCTCACAATGGGGGACACAAGTCGATTTATGAAGAGAGCACATTATTTGCATCATTAGAAAAAAAAACACTGGATTCCTTTTCCAGTAATGTATAAATGAAATCTGTTGGACAAAAAGTGTAGGAGTTGTGGTCAATTAAAATAGCACACGTTCGTAATCGTTATTTTCAGGAAACGGACGAGAAAGTTTGAGAACATTCACCGCCAAGTTTTCCTTAGCAATCACTATGAATGTTGTCTTCTAAATTCTGATTGGGTTATTTTGAATTATTGTTTGCAAGATTTGAAAGTTGACGTCACAAATGTCATACTAATGTGTCAGGCTCGCTAAGACCTGATCTTTCTAAGAGGGATAGACAGAATTTACAGACCTAATTACTTATCACCCCAACACACAGTAATGGTCAAACGAACAACTATTTTTTTTCATTCACAAATATTCAATTGCTGTCACCCAACAATACAGGAGTTCACAATTACATGAACATATATCTTAAAATTATTCGCTGGACACATACAACAAAAAATCATTCACGGTGCAACTCAAACAGATACGTTGCACAAAAAGTCATCTACGTTGCAACTCAAACAGATACGTTGCACAAAAAGTCATTCCCGGTGCAATACAAACAGATACGTTGCACACAAAGTCACCCATGGGTATCTTCGAGAAATACATACAAAATCATACACAGGGCATCTCAAAGAGATAAGGGCACTTTCAATCATAAAACAAAAATTTTAAAAGCATAAACCCTTGGAACTTTGTTGAACTGCCAATCGAAATAAAGGCAAGGTGAATGATTAAACTTAGCCCTGACGAAACCTTACTGAATACACGGAGGTAACAATTTCGTTACCCAAAAGTTTTGTTAGACTCTCAATCGAAGTGGATTTTAAATCAGGTATAAGTAACCATCGCGTTGCCCAAGGCAAGGCAAATGATTAAACTTAGCCCTGACAAAAGGTTATGAATACACGAAGGTAATAATCCCAATACCCAAAACAATGCATGCACACATTTGTCCACAGACGCCACCACACTCTCCTAGGCCAATATTTGACCGAACGCCGACGGCCAGGAACTGCAGCAACGCAGCAAGACGCACAAGGACGAAAATCCCTGATCCCACTCGTGTAATTGGTGACTCTTCTCACGGAGTTCAAAGAGGGCCAAAGGACTTCACTCCTCACACGCGCCGCAGTCAACTGCAGTCACCCTGAGTCGCCAGTGCTTCCCATGGAGATCTGATGAAAGGTAGTCGAGAGTGGATTCTGTGCTGTAGAGGTTGCATGGCAAAGGTTTTCAAATCAGACTGCTGGAATAACAGCATGCAAAGAACACGATACAGGAATAGTAACCCGGGACTGGTCCCAGAAAAGAAGCTGGTCAAAGGGGGCTTGTCCAAAA
>JAPXFY010007322.1:0-5000 GCA_030674185.1 Monoplex corrugatus | reverse complement strand
AAGTTTTTGCAGTTGGTGGATAGGGTGCGGGAGTCAAAAGGTTAAGTTTTTGCAGTTGGTGGATAGGGTGCAGGAGTCAAAGGGTTAGGGTTCTGCAGTTGGTGGATAGGGTGCCGAAGTCAAAGAGTTAATTTTTTGGCAGTTGGTGGATAGGGTGCGGGAGTCAAAAGGTTAAGTTTTTGCAGTTGGTGGATAGGGTGCAGGAGTCAAAGGGTTAAGATGGCAGCAAACTGACCAGGGTTGTTTTTTTTTTAATGTTTTGCGAGCTGGAACTGATCTGGCGGTATCAGATCTTGGAAGCCTTCTTTGGGCCATCGAAAGTCCGTTGTAGGCCTTCCCCAGCTGCTTCCATTCACTTCATTCCAGCACTTGTCCTCTCCAGTTCTTGTCAAATCCATCTAGGTCGTCTCTCCATCTAGTATTCTGTCTTCCTCTATTGCCAGTGCCGTCTCTTGTTACCCAGAACGTGGTTTTAGTTGTCCAAAGACTGTCCATTATCCGGGTGAGATGTCCTGCCCAGTTCCATTCAAGTTTGTTGATGGTTTCCAGGATGCCTCGCACTTTTATTCTTTCTCTACTCCACTAAGCCGTTTTGCGATCTTTCCAGGTGATACCATGCATGATTCTTTCGTGTGCTCGCTGCATGGTTCTTAGTTTCAAAGCGAGTTTTTTTTTTTTCGTTCGATTCCACGTTCGTTAGTTATTTCTTTTAACGTCTATTCACATACGTGCTTTTAGACGGGAGGCCAGCTGTGACCCATCCAAAGGTTCTATGTTTCTACGTTTCTGCACCGTAGGTGATATGTGTGGGCAGAATGCATTGGTCGCAGACTTTTTGTTTCAGGACAGTTGGAAAATTGTCATTCTCGAAAACCGAACGTGCTCGTCCAAACGCTTGCCAGCTTAGGGTTATGCTACGTTTGATTTCTTCCTCTTTGGAGGAGGATTCTGCTGATATGCATTGGCCTAAGTAGATGTAGTGGTCAACTCTTTCTAGCTCTTCATTTTCAGAGACTTTTCGTTTCAGGACAGTTGGAATTTTGAGATTCTTTAAAACTGAACTTGCTCTTTCAAACGCTTGCCTGCCAAGGGTTAACATACGTTTGATTTCTTCCTCTTTGGAGGAGGATTCTGCTGAGATGCGTTGGCCTAAGTAGATGTTGTGGTCAACCATTTCTAGCTCTTCATTTTCGATCTTTTACTTTTCCCGTCTAGGTCTTCAATGTAGTTCTTCATCATCAAGTGCCTTGCTACATGGCGTTGGCGATCATGGCCTTCCATGTTGTCTAGAGAGCAGCAAGTTGTCCTGGTGAGGCTGCGCACTGGTCACAATAGGCTGAATAGCCACATGTACCGCAAACTGAAGCTGGCGCCCTCCCCAACCTGTCCCTGCGGTCAAGAAGACCAAACCACGAGCATATTCCAAAGATCAGGTGGCAAGACAGGACGTGTGGCCGACAGACACTCCGCTGACAACCAAACTCCATGGCTGCAGACAGGAGCTGGAAAAGACGGCTGCATTCATCGCCCGGACTCAGATGATTGTGTAGCAGCGTACGCCAAGAAGAAGAAGAAGAAGAATGGCCTTCCATTTGTTTCTATCCCTTGTTGCCATATGTAGTTGTTGACCGTAATTTTGAGTCCACGGGAAGACAACCGTGACCCGTCCAAAGGGTTGAACACACACAAAACGATCACTCTGCGTGATGAGCTTTTGACCGCTCTCACACAACGGAACTAATGGGGCCACTTGAAACCAGTGGCCCACCCAGGGTTGAACGAACAACCCACCCACCCACCATCCACCGTGGGCTGCCTGGGACTCTTTCAGTATAAAAAATATCCCCAACTTTCTGGAAATTCGGTGCTTGAAATTTCCTCTTTTCTGTCACTCTCTTTGTTTCTGCCTTGTTCCTTTACTTTCTGTCATTTCTACCTATCATTTTCTGCCTTGCTGGTCCATTCAGCTGTATGTGTTCGATAAAATATTGCATACCGTTTCTTAGGATTGATAATTGGGGACATGTATTTAAGTGCTTTTGGCTTTAGGGAGGCGAGATATGCAGAAGCAATTTTAGGTAATTTATGCCTGTTTTTATATACAGGGGGGGTGCAAAAGTAGGTATACAGTAAGTATCACATCATTATTGTAATGCTTAATTCCGCTCTCGATTAGAGGAGTGTGTGAATACCGACGGCAAGCAGTTTGAGTATCTGAGGGATTAAGGCTGTGCTTGTTATTACATGTATATGCAATATTCATTTGTATGTATAATAAATGCAATGAGTATTGTACGTGTTTTTTTTTTTTCATAACTGTATACCTACTTTTGCACCCCCCCCTGTATATATTGATGTCCTAAGGTATGCTTATATTTGTATTCAGGTGTTGGTTTTTTTAAAATCCCCTGTGCGATAAATTGGACGGAGCGGTCAACGCCAGGGGCACGTCCTTAGATTATATGTGTGAATGCACTGACATGTGTACTTAATTTTTCTTTTTTTTTTCTTTTCTCCTTTTTTTCCTGTTGAAGTTTTGAATGTTACGAAGCGGTTATAGTCCTGATATGGCTCTATGCAGTCGGCTGGGCTTTAACCGTTTGACTACCGCCGCCTGTCCACCACCTGCAAAAACATAACCCTTTGACTCCCTCACCCTATCCATCAGCTTCCTACAGGGTGAAGGAGTCAAAGGGTTATGTTTTTGCTTTGCTAGAACAAGATTGAGGCAGCCGAGATGTGGTTTCTAAGAAGAATGTTGAGAGTTTCATGGACAGCAAAGAAAACAAACGAGACAGTCTTGATGGAGACAGACACAAGTAGATCACTCATAAGGAAGATTAGGAAAAGACAGGCAACATTTATAGGCCATTTTATGAGGAAGGGGGATTTGGAGCACCTGGTCACAACGGGAAAGCTGGAGGGAAAGAGAGCACCGGGTAGACCCAGGGAGAAAATGCTGGACGGACTTGCAGAGTGGCTGGGGACGAAGAGGGTGGGGGAGATGCTAGGGGCAACGAGAGATAGAGACAGATGGACGTCCATGATCGCCAACGCCATGCGGCAGGGCACCTGATGATGATGCAAGCTGCTGGTAGACAGGGTGCGGGAGTCAAAGGGTTAAGTTAAACAACAATGTCAATATCAACCAACAACCCGTGGTGTTATGACCATGCCACCCCCCCCCCCCCTAACAACTGAGCTAAGTAAATGGATGGGCCGACTGACCCACATTTCCTCCGTCACTGGGGGCAGTGTGAAGGAGGACTGAGCGTGTAAACCTCTTCAGTTCCGTCAACACTTGACAAGCTCGCAATGCCCCCCCCCTCCACCTCACCCCCCACTCCCCCACCCCACCCCCTCCCCATTTACCTCCCTACTCTTGTCTCTTTCTCTGTCTCTCTGTCTTTCTCTTGTCTCTCTGTCTGTCTGTTTCTGTCTGTCTTTCTTTGTCTCTGTATGTTTCTTATACTGTTCTCTCTGTGTCATTCTTTGTCTCTCTGTCTTTCTCTGTTTCTGTCTGTCTCTCTGTCTCTGTCTCTCTGTCTGTCTGTCTCTGTCTTTCTCTGTTTCTGTCTGTCTGCCTATCTCTGTCTTTGTCTGTTTCTGTCTGTCTGTCTCTGTCTGTCTGTCTCTGTCTCTCTCTGTGTGAGTTTCTCTGTCTGTCTCTGTCTGTCTGTCTGTCTGTCTGTCTCTGTCTCTGTGTCTCTGTCTGTCTGTCTGTCTCTCTCTGTCTCTGTCTGTCTATCTGTCTCTGTCTTTCTCTGTTTCTGTCTGTCTGTCTGTCTCTGTCTCTGTGTCTCTGTCTGTCTGTCTCTCTCTCTGTGTCTCTGTCTGTCTGAGTGTCTCTGTCTTTCTCTGTTTCTGTCTGTCTGTCTCTCTGCCTCTGTCACTGTCTGTCTATCTCTTTCTCTGTTTCTGCCTGTCTCTCTGTCTCTGTCTGTCTGTCTGTCTGTCTGTGTCTGTCTCGATCTGTCTGTCTTCTCACTGTGTCTGTCTTTCTGTCGGTATCTGTCTGTTCTGTCTTTCTGTATCTTTCCTGATTCTCAGTTTCTCTGTCTCTGTTTCTCTTTCTATGTCCCCCCCCCCCCTCTCTGTCTCTCTCTTCTCTCAGATCCTATGCACGCAGAAACAGCACTGTACCATATCAATGCACACACACACACACACATACACACACACACACACACACACACACACACACACACACACACAACACCACACACACACACACAAAAGAGAAGAAGAAGAAGAAGAGAGAGAGAGAGAGAGAGAGAAAAGAGAGAGAGAGAGAGAGAGAGAAAGAGAGAGAGAGAGAGAGAAAAGAGAGAGAGAGAGATCAACAACCACACACACACAACACACACACACACACACGCACAACACACATACGCACACACATACACACACACACACAACACGACACACACACACACACACACACACACACACACACACACACACACACACACACACACACACACACACACACACACCACACGCACACACTGTTCCAGTACCTAGAAACTGCTGAGCGATAACTAAGACACCGTCCACTTGATCTGATTTTTCGTCTGTTTTTCTTTTTCTTTATTCGCATTTTAGATTTTCAAGGTTAATGGTGAACATAAATTTTAACTCTTGTCTTTTATCTGAACGGGTTGTCCTTGTTTTGTTTTTTTTTTTTTGTTTTTTTTTTGACGTGGTGTTAGCCCTGATATGGCTCTAGTAGTCGGCTGGGCTATAAGCAATATACACTGAACTAGCCAACATACGACAGTCACCAAAGCAAACTCCTAAAGCAGTCTACCAGAGAAGAGGACGACCAAGGAACAAGGAGAAGACACCATCACGAACATCAAACAACCAAAGGAGCCCACGGAGAAGAGGAAAGACCAAGGGACAAAGAGAAGGCACCATCATTAACAGCGATATCAAAGGTCAAAATAACGAGTGAGAGGAGAGAGAGAGAGAGAGAGAGAGAGAGAGAGAGAGAGAGA
>JAPXFY010000732.1:42500-48610 GCA_030674185.1 Monoplex corrugatus | reverse complement strand
GCATACGCGCGCAAGTCACAGACCCACACTCACTCACACACACATCCACACGGCACAATCACACATCGTACACACTCACACACACAAACATGCACACGCACATTGCACACAAACCAAACACACCACACACAACACTCACACACACACACAACACACACACACACAACACACACACCACACTAAAGTCTTAGTTCGATATAATCACTCTCCTACACGCCCCACTCCACAAAACAAAACAAAACAAACAAAAACAAAACTCGTGAACGATAAATGCCTTTTTCACCACCCACGATTTTCAAGCCCATACCGACAGTGGGTGACCACACTGATACCCGAACCACAGTGACACGCATGCCACCCATACAGTTACACCACACAAACTGCCTTGTACCATAACCGTACACATTTAGCACACCCAAAAAGGCCCATAGCCGCCTGAAGGTGTTTCTTTTCTACACCAATAAACCAACCAACTAAACAACTAACTAACTAACTAGCTAGCTATCTGACTGACTAACTGACTGGCTAACTAACTTAATGACTAACTAACTAACTATCTAACTAACGAACCAGCCAGCCAGCCAGCCAGCCAGCCAGCTAGCTAACTGACTGACTGACTGACTGACTGACTGAATGAATGAGTAACAAATAAACAAACAAATAAAGAAATAAACACATTATTCAAAAATTTAACAAATAAAACAATAAAAAGCTAAAACTAACTAACTAACTAACTAACTAACTAACCAACCAACCAACTGACTGGCTAACTAACTGATTGACTGACTGACAAACAGACAAAAAACAAGCAATCAAATAAACAAACTAGTAAATAAATCAATACATTAATTCATAGTTAATAAATAAAACAATAAATAGATAAAACTAACTAATAACTAACTAACTACCTATCTACCTAACTAACTAACTACCTACCGAACTAACTACCTAACTAACTGCCTAACTCACTCACTCACTCACTCACTCACCAAATAAGTGTATAAATCATAACGATGATAGTCATGAAGATGAAAACAGTCAAAAATTGATTGAAAGAAAAACTCAGAGACTGAAGTCACACAAGAATACACACCAGGATTATCTGCTCCTCTGTGTGTGCATGCGTGCGTCTGTGTGTGTGTGTGTGTGTGTGTGTGTGTGTGTGTTCGTTCGTTGCTTGATTTAACGTCTTTTCACTATAAGTGATATTAGACGGTGGTGTGTGTGTGTGTGTGTGTGTGGTGTGTGTGTGTGTGTGTGTGTGTGTGTTGTGTGTGTGTGTATGTGTGTGTGTGTGTGTGTGTGTGTGTGTGTGTGTGTGTGTATGTGCGTGCGTGCGTGTGTATGTGTGTGCGTGCGTGTGTATGTGTGTGCGTGTGTGCAGCAACAAGGGACAGATACATATGGAAGGGCCATGATCGCCAATGCCATGCAGCAGGGCACTTGATGATGATGATGAGGAAAGGGGAAATATAACATCCAGTCACAACAGGAAAGCTGGAGGGAAAGAGAACAGCACGGGGACCCAGGGAGAATATTGTTATTGTTATTTTTGTTTAAAGCCCAGCCAACTGCATAGAGGCATATCCGGGATGTAACACTTCAAAACATACAAAACTTCAACAGGAAAAAAAAGGAAATGAAAATTAAGTAGGCCTACACATATTAATGCATTCGTGCACGTAATCTAAGGACATACCCCCGGCGTTGAACACTCCATCCAATTTATCGCACAAGGGATTAAAAAAAACACACCTGAATACAAATATAAGCATACATAAGGAGCATATAAAAAAACAGGTCTGAATGACAAAATTGCTTCTGCATATCTCACCTCCCTAGAGCCAAAAATGCATATAATACATGTACCCAGTTATCAATTCTAAGAAAAAGTATGTAAGACTTTATCCAACACATACAGGTGAATGGACCATTAAGGCAGAAAATGATGGTAGAAATGACAGAAAGCAAAGGAACAAGGCAGAAACAAAGAACGTGACGGAAAAGAGGAAATTTCTAGCACAGAATTTCCAGAAGGTGGAGATAGTAATTCTACTGAAAGAGCTCCCGGCATCCCCACTGGGGGAGGCGGGGGGTTAATGGATTGACTTGCATGGTGGCCGAAGAAGACAGATAGGGTGGGAGATGTAGGCCTACTTGCAGGGATAGGGGACAGATTCTTGTGGAGGGTCATGATCGCCAACACCACGCGGCAGGGCACATGATGATGATGAGTCTGTCGAGTAAAAGATCCGTTTTGTTTGCTTGTTTTTGTTTGTCTGTTTGTGCCACTACAAAACAGACAACCCTACTTTCCCTCTGTGGCTCTAGTGGGGCTGTTACAACATACTCGCATAGTGCATTTACTTTACACGGTACAGATTGCAAAATAAGCCTTGAGAAAGTAATTTATTCTGAATGAATATGATTAATAAAATAAATACAGTACTTGGCCCAGTGAGTGAGGTTGAAGGCAGGACACAGCAACGGACAGGATTCTTTGTTTTTCTGGCTGTCTGCTAGCAAGCCTGGAAAAAAATGTCGCGAAAATATCCGTTTGACCTTGGACACCTCGTGACCTGACCTCACCCACAGACATCCTAAATATAGATTGTGCAGGCTGTGTGTGCAGCTGGCCCCATCAAGCCACACCTTAAGAAGACCTGTCTGCTCGTTCTCGGCAGCTGTGCGTAATACAATTTAGTAATGACTGGCGTGTTTATTTGAGTGAAAAACGTGTTTTTCTTATCACTGTACGACTCGACGGGGAGTGCAAGGTTACTCCTGACGCATCGCACCCCCAATGCCGGTAAGGCGTCTGTTCCCCACAGACGCATCGGCCATATAGTGCCAGTCAAGTTTTGAAAAATTCTGGCAGCTTTCACTGTAAAGAATATCGGGAACAACTATCAATACTGTTTAGCATAAGGTTTTAGCTAAGGGACAGAGTCTGTTTAGTTAATGTAGCTTTACACTTGATGCTTTGACTGATGACGGAATAAAGTGACCCCCCTGACCAGGAAATTCCAATGCCATGTGTTAGGTCTGCACTATCTTCCTTGATAAACTGTCTGCTAGATACCAGGCATGGGAATTCACGAGTTATTATAAACTTTACCATCTAAGTTGACTGCTCTCTCTCTCTCTCTCTCTCTCTCTCTCTCTCTCTCTCTCTCTCTCTCTCTCTCTCTTCTCTCTCTAGTAATCCTAACGAAGCCCTAGACATTTGGTACAACTTGTTCACGACTGTCCTAAATAAACATGCCCCACTACGACGGAAAAGAGTAAAGCATCCAACAATGCCCCCATGGCTGTCAACAGACATTATCAATGCGATGTCATTACGAGATAAACTCAAGAAAGAAAAACGCTTCATTGAATACAAAACGATGCGTAATAAGGTAAAATCAATGGTCCGTCAAGCCAAGAAGTCTCTCTTTGATCGACTGGTAAAAAACAATAAAGATGTATCATCACTATGGAGAGCAATGAACTTAGTTATTAAGGGAAGTGGGAAAAAGCTCCCAGGCACGCCTCTCAGTTTCACAGCAAACAAATTCAATGATCATTTTCTGTCAGTATCAGAACTACTAACCCGTCCTATTTCTAACTGTGATCAATATGTCCCCTCTGAAAATCTGATTAACTTTTGCAAAGAGAGGACCAATAATACAAGTTCATTTAGTATTCCCAGTATAGCAGTCCATGAAACTGGAATGTATATAAATAAAATGAATAATAAAAAATCATCAGGACCAGATGAAATCAGTCCCAAAATACTAAAACTGTGTCTGCCCTACATCACGGAACCACTTACATATATTTACAACATCAGCATAAAAAACAACGTATTCCCCAGAGCTCTAAAACAGGCCAAAGTTGTACCCTTACCAAAAACAAAAGATCTTTCACAAATAAATAATTACAGGCCAATTTCTCTTCTCTCTGTCCTGTCAAAGCCTTTAGAAAAACATATCCATAAACATCTTTCAGACTACCTGGAAACCAAAAGTATTCTTCACCCACTGCAATCTGGTTTCCGTCAGAACCACACTCTTGTCATACAGCCCTAACACGGCTTGCTGACACCTGGTTATTAGCCATGAATGACTGCAAATTAACTGGAGCAGTATTTCTAGACTTTAAAAAGGCTTTTGATCTCGTTGATCATGATATCTTACTAGCTAAATTACGAACGTACCTTGCCAACGACTCAACAGTTTCATTTTTCAATTCCTACTTTCATGAACGCAAACAAAAAGTACATCTTAATGGATCATATTCATCCGAGGGTCATGTGAAATGTGGCGTTCCTCAAGGATCAATCTTAGGACCCATTCTGTTTTCTGTATTCATAAATGACTTACCACTTCATATATCTGATCCCACAGTTCACTGTGATATGTTCGCTGATGACGGAACAATCCATACACAAGACACAAGCATAGCGACTGTAAACACACGTTTACAAAAGAGCCTAAATGAAATTTCTGATTGGTGTGCTAAAAACGCCATGGCTTTGAACCCTACGAAAACTGAATGTATGGTTATATGCACACGCCAAAAACGGCAGCTTGGCCCTCTGTCACTCAATCTGTCTTTGAGAGGTAATTCTATTGCACAAATACCTGAACACCGTCTACTGGGAGTTCTCATTGATCATAATCTTACCTGGCAAAACCACATTGATTATTTATGCAGGATTATCTCCAAGAACTTATTTATTCTGTCCAAATTAAGATATCTAACAGATACAAACACACGCCAATTATTTTATAATGCTCATATTAAATCGCACATAGATTATGCCTCTACACTGTGGGATAGCTCATGTGAAGTTCATCTAAAAAAATTGAACACCTTACATAGGAGGGCAGCAAAACTTATCATGCCAGATCCCACTTTAACAACAGATGAAAAACTTAAACAGTTAGGAATCCTCCCTCTAAAGTCACACTTAATGTTCAATAAAGGTATCACAATGTTTAAAGTATCAAAAAGGAATGTTCCGCAATATCTTCTCAATTTGTTTAATCAGAATGTGCGATCATACTCAAACTCAAGACAAAATCAATTCAAAATTATCCGTCCAAGAATTGACATATATAAAAATAGTTTATCGTTTTCTGGTGCACAACTATGGAACACCCTCCCCCCAAATATCACAAACACTCAATCACTCTCTTCCTTCAAAGTTACTTTATTTAAATACCTTACGTCAGTATCGTAGATTACCTCAGTTAGCAACAATAACGTCAGCTGCCTTTCAACCTATGACATCTAATCTAGTCAATGTGTGTGTGTGTGTGTGTGTGTGTGTGTGTGTGTGTGTGTGTGTGTGTGTGTGTGTGTGTGTGTGTGTGTATGTGTGTGTGTGTGTGTGTGTGTGTGTGTGTGGTGTATGCACAATGATAATTCGTGTTTTTTTTTTTTGTTTTTTTTTTTTTTTTTTTCTTTTTTTCTCTCTTTAACATTATTGATATTTTAACAGTTCAAACTGCCAACCAGTATTTATTTCTGTATTATATACGATGATTTGTTGATGACTCTATGACGTGTTTGATTCTGTCTTGCTTCTTCTTTATTTCTCATTGCCTTTGTTCATTTTGTTTGTTTGTTTGTTTTTTGCTTTGCTTGCTTGCCCATCTTATCTGTTAGCCATATTGTCTGTTTGTTTGGTTGGCTCTTATCTGCTGTCTGTATTTGTCACTTTTCTCCAACTGTTATCCGTATCATGCTTGTATCTCTCTTCTCCTATCAAGAAAAACGGCGCTTGATTATGGTTACTATTCTTGATTTATTTATGTCTTATTACATGAATTATTGATTTGTTTACACATGTATGATATTTCTATTATAGCCTACATATGCGTTTATCATTACTGTAATTTCCTATTGTCGAAAGTAACATTTACTTTATTTATCTATCTATACATTTGTCTATTTGACTTCATATCATCTGTTGATTTTCTGTCTCCTGTAGAATTTTATGTGTTTATGCCTTCAATCGACCCAATGTTTGCTACCCCCCCCCCCCCCCTTTTTTTTTTTTTTTTTTTTTTTTTTTTTTTTTTTTTTTCCCTCTAATCATCCTTCTGAACTGCTCTTTT
>JAPXFY010000732.1:0-37500 GCA_030674185.1 Monoplex corrugatus | reverse complement strand
CGACTGAAGCTCAACACCTTTGTTGCTGATGATTGTGATTGTTTTGGATAGTTATTGACATTTATTCGTTTGCTGACTTTAAATTGTGTGAGGTTGTGTGTTCTTACTGTTGGGTTTGTTCATGATTTCAAATGATTGTTGCGTTCCATCACTACAGGTTTGTACTGTTCAATGTTGTAGCCTAGGTTGTAGTATACACAGCGTCCGTCCTCACAACGACCACACTGATTACAGAATTAGATACATATTGATCTGTTGACAAGCACATCCCCTTTGTTTTAGAATAATATTGAAGTAATTAACTCAGCATAGTGGCAGGTACTGGATAGACAGACATAAGTGGAAGTAGATTCTGAACACAGTTTGAAGGAAGTTTGGCTAGGTCAAGTGGAGGTAGGCCTGTAATCGTATATTCAATTCATAGGCCTTATGGCAGCACAGAAGAATTACACAGACAGGAAATTAGTATCATTTCTTGTGACAGATAGAAAACTTAGATCTAGTACAGTATCCTCGATTTGTCCTTTCAGAAATTCCTCAGTTGGTGTGCTTCCCCATTTTCATTGTCAGGTATGTGATATTGGCCACCATTAATTGCAAGACAAACTTGTTTCACTAGAACTTATTTCATCCGTTGACAGTCTGTATTCATTTTGCTTGCTTGAAAAAATAGCAGTTCCCACTCTCATCAAATTATGTTCTCGTTTGTGTAAGGCATTTATTTGTCTGCTTGTTTTGTACATGATGGCTGACGGACCTTATATATATATTTGCACTGATCTGTTTTTAGATATTACTAATAGTTTAACAATATACAAATGCTTATATAGATAGTTATACTGATCTGTCCATAGATATTACAAACATTACTGTTCAACAATAGCCAAATGCTTTTATTGAATTGAAGTTGTTATTATTTTTGTTCAAAGCCCAGCCAACGCGTAGAGCCATATCAATGCTACAGCCATTTCAAAACACACACAATAATACAGCAGGAGAAAAAAACAAAAAGAAAATCAAGTCCACATATCAGTGCATTACTGCTAATATTACTGTGTGACACTTTCAATTGATATAGGATAAAAAACTGGATACAATGTAAACTAGCTAATGTAATACTGTGTTGACCACTACTGTTCCCCAATTTGATATACAGGGATTTAAAAAAACTGGATACAAATGTAAACATAGCTAATATGTACATATACAAGACGTATATGAAAACAACAATGCCCTGCGATCTGAATCGAGACGTCAAATGTATGGTTTCAAAAACTGGGGCTGGGGTCATAATAACTTTTTTGGGGGGGGTGGGGGTGGGTCTTCAGTTGAATCAAGTATTACTGCCTCTTATGTCTGTGACATCACCTCACACTGTACTGACCCCAGCCAAGGTCGATGTATTTCGCGTAAATGAAACGGCTCTGTCCCTGTGGATTTTTGAGAAATCTGGTGACATGAAATAACCTTTGTATCACATGACACTGCAGGGCCAATCAGAATACAAATAGCCACGTCACGCGAGGCCAGCGTCGCCATTTTTTATATTTGGCAACGCTGGTAAACTTTTGATTTGCCGTGCAAAGTACAGGTAAGCGAGGAGTTTATTTTGAAATCAGCTTTGTTAGATGGTATTATAAATGGTACTGTTGAGTGATGATCTTTTTCTGATTTCTGTTAAGTTTTGATTTAGCCTCCAGTCCAACATATCACTGTGTGTTAAATCTGAGCCCACCATTCATGGCTGCATTTTCCCAGCCATTCTGACACCCTTTAGTTGGTACCTTTCTGTCAGCCAGCATCGCTTGGAAGTGGCATTTTTAGCCAGGCAGGTTTGACCAAAATCCATCTCTGAAGCGCGTCTTGTGCTACAGCAATACTGACAAAGAGGAATCTGAGTGCGGTTTTCTGTATGTTTTGTGAATTTGTGTAATGATCGAGAATTTTTTCATCACTTTACCTGGATGCATTCAGTGTTGTGAATACTCATTGTTCTAAGAAGTGATCATTCCTTTGATGCATCACCTTGTCTTTGAGTTTTAGTATAAATTACTAATGTGATGATTGACTCATATCTCCAGGTGGTTGTTGTTTGTTCAGTATAAAGTGAGATTATTTTCGTAGTAGTGGCGTAAGTATAGTGCAAGTTACAATCTTCACACGTTTTTGTCCATTTTGGCATGGTCAGATTCGTGATCTTCAGTGCTTTAACTTTCTCAAATTTCTAAAAATCGCAGTTCGTTCTCTGTTTTCACTCTTTTCTGGAGGCTTGAATTTGGCTAAAATCGGGTGTTAGCTGTTGCCCGGCTCGAAGCACACCACCGGCTGTGGGTGAACTAGGCCATCATGGGTGGTGCACTTGTGGTGTGTGTGTGTTGTGTGTGTGTGTGTGGTGTGTGTGTGTGTGTGTGTGTGTGTGTGGCGCGCGCGCGCGCGCGTGTGTGTGTGCATGTTCGTTCTTTGATTTAACGTCTTTTCACTATGAGTGATATTAGACGGAAAAAAAAAAAAAAAAGTATGTGAGATGAGAGATGGGCGGGTTGGTTTTGGGGCATAGAGGAGACATAGTTATAGACATAAGTAGGTGGAAAATAGAAAAATGGAACAAGAACTTAACACTAACATTTAACATCAACAATGTGTATGGAAACTTTAACTCTAAAGTACAAACTTCATAAGCTTAAAGTAATGCATTAACAGGACTGTGAACCAACGATTCTGAAATTTTAACTGACAAAAATTGATCGGAAGTTACTTCTTTAAAATGAGTTTCAGAATAATTTTCTTGTGTAAACATTTTTGGTAAAAAAGAACGTAGCATTTTGCAGTAAAATAGACAGTGAAACAGTGTGAATTGTTCGCCGCAAATACACTTGACATTTTTATAGTATTTTGTTTTCATTGCGTTTAGCTGAATACGAAAATGAACAGCAACAATCGTTCTCAAATGATATATGGAAGAAAACTGCAATTTTTTACACACATTTTGAAATGAAAGTTTTATCATTTGTTGTGACACAAACTTTTCATGGAAATGTTCATGAAAACGAATCCATGAGGCTGATTTTAGCAAGTTGCAAGCTTCTTTTACGGAAGTATTAATACGTAATTCTGTAGTATTATCAGAATTGTGTGCACCTTGCTTAGCTGCTCTGTCAACTACTTCGTTGCCGTGAAGACCAACGTGAGAAGGCACCCAACATAAACTGAGATCTGTACCTTTTATCCTTAAACGATGTATAAGATGATTTGCCTCAGTAATTATATCAGGTCTTGTGTCTGTATCAAAAGACTGCAAGGCATATAATACAGATTTTGAATCAACAAAGAGAACTACTTTGAAAAATACATGTGTAAGGTTTACTAGATAATGCAACGCTTGTAAAATAGCGACTAATTCCGCTGTAAAGATAGATATATTTGCCCCAATGAAAAATGACTTTATTATTTTATATTTTGGGACATAAAATGCTGCTCCAGCACATTTATTTTCTAAGACTGATCCATCGGTAAAAATATGGAGGTGGGTACGGTATTTTTCATTGATGTGTTCTCTAGCTCTGCATATCGAAATGTTAACGTTTTCATATTTCTTAGCATCTGTATAATCAATATCAAAAGTAGCTTTTAGAATTTCCCATGTAGGGATGGGCGTTGTGGATGGTGTTTCAGCTATTTCATCCAGATTTATGTTAGACTGTTTGACCAGGTTAGATACGTAAGTTGCAACAGTCATTTGTGATGAAATGTTCTTTGCTCGTTTCGGAAAGTCAACATCTGACCTGATTTTTATTTCCTTACTCACAAAATTGTCCGTTTGTGAAGAAGTTCTAACGGCAAACTTTGCTGTCGCTAACTCACAATAGTTGTTCAGAGGCAGAATTCCAGCAACTTTGTACGTTTCCAGACTAGAAGCATGGACTGGTACACCTAGTGCAATTTTAAGACTTTTGCAGTCTAAGCTTTGAATCTTCTTTGGTAAATATTTTGGTGCACTGAAGAACACTTCTTGCGCATAGGATAATTTAGATCTTACAAGTGCTGTTGACAAATGAAGTAGTATGTTTGTATCCATTCCCCAGGGTAATCGGCTTATTATCTTTAGAAAATTTAAGGCTTTCCTTGCTTTTGATAAAATATAATCAAAATGGACATTCCAGGTTAATTTCGATGTTATAAAGACTCCCAGAAATTGTACAACCTGCTTGTAATGTAGCACTTCACCAAGCAATCTGAAAGTAGGCAAGTTTCTTAAAGTACCACCAGAATTAAATAGCATCATTTAGTTTTTTCCGCTGACAACGACAGACCATTTTCTAACATATAGTTTCCAAGATTATCAAGATCAGATTGATACAATTTCCTAATGTAATTCTGTTCTCTCTGTGGAGTTGTCTTTTTTAAAGTAATATTCATCCAAATACATATATCATCAGCATACTGTGCCAAAACAATACGATTTGAGAGTGCTTTAGGAAGATCCTGTATAAGGATATTAAATAAAAGCGGTGCTATCACTGAACCTTGTGGAATTCCCATATCAAGATGTCGTGAAGTAGAATAACTAGTTCCCACTCTTGCCTGAATAGTTCTATTGGCTAAAAAAGACTTAATATAATCATACATATTGCCAGATAAACCAATAGATTTCAGCTTGTACAATAAATGCGTATGCCAAACTTGATCGTAAGCTTTTTTCACATAAAAAAATGTAGCTAAAAGACTTTTTCTGCGGGCAAACTGTTTCTTGATGTGAGTGGTAAGTTTAACCAGGTGCTCAACTGTAGATCTCCCTTTTCTAAAACCAGCCTGATTTACTGGAATAACGTTATTTTTATCACAGTAATGTACAAGTCTGGTTAATACCAATTTTTCCAATAGTTTGCTCGTATGGGACGTTAAAGCAATAGGTCTGTAACTGTTTTTATTGTTTTTAGGCTTTCCTGCTTTTAATATAGGAATAACAACAGACTTTTGCCATACCTGTGGTACAGTTCCACTCACCCAGCATTTCTGAAAAATTTTGTGTAAGAAAGTAACATAGTTTTCTGGAAGATGCTTAATCATTTCAGTTGAAACTGCATCAACACCTACCGAACTCCTTTTGTTGTGTAGAGACAAGATTGAGTTTTTTAAGCTCTTCTAAGGTGATTGGAGCATTAAACCAGTGATCATTCTGAGGTATTGGATCAGTGTAGATAGGGTTGTTAGCTGCCATTTCTCTGTAGTGTTTGCAGGTAGGAGTCAAACCATCTACTTTACTATTTTGGGCAAAAAGTTCCACAAAAGTTTCAGCTTTGTCCATGTCGGAAAGAAATTTGTGACATGTATCAATCATTATTGGACACCTAGGTAAGTTGGCTCCATTTTTCATTTGATTCATTTTTGTCCAGACTTTATGGAAATCATTGAAATCTGAAATTTCTTTGGTGCAGTATGATGCCCAATAATTTTTCTTTGCTTCAGCGATGATTTTATTACACTGGGTGTTAGCTTTTTTCATTTCCATATGATCTTCAGGTTTCCTGCTTTTGATGTAGATTTTGTATTTCTCTTTTTTATACTGAACTGCTTGCTCACATGCCTCCGTCCACCAAACATTACCCAAACGGTTATTAGACTTAAAAGTTTTGAGTTTCGGGATGGAAAGGTAGCAGCTAGAACTGACTCCTGGAATTTAGAAAACATAACGTCTACATTTTCACTTTCATAATGTGCGAAATCTCGATTAGAAAGGACAGTCTGAAACAAGGACCAATCAGCGCGTGTATAATTATATTTTGGTATAATATCAGGAATGCTGTCTTTCATCCTGATGTTTTCGTTAGTTAGTGTTATGAGGATAGGTAAGTGATCACTTCCTAAAGTATCTCTGTGAGTGTCCCATATGTGTGTGCGTGTCTGTGTGTGTGCGTGTCTGTGTGTGTGTGTTCGCGCAAGGAATGCATATTCTCTCTCTCTCTCTCTCTCTCTCTCTCTCTCTCTCTCTCTCTCTCTCTCTCTCTCTCTCTCCCCTCCCACTATTGCATGCATTGTGTGTGTGTGTGTGTGTGTGTGTGTATGTGTGTATGTGTGTGTGTGTGTGTGTGTGTGTGTGTGTGTGTGTGTGTGTGTGTGTGTGTGTGTGTGGGTGTGTGTGTGTGTGTTTGTGTGTGACTGCTGCGTTCTTTCAAGATTTTTAGAGGGACTGAATGTAGAAAATGATTGAGATCAGCACCAAGTACTGGAACCTAGGTCAATCTGTAGGTCTAAACGAGTACTTCCATGCGCACCTGTGCTGAAAGGGGTGTGGAGAGAGGAAGGGAAGGGGAAAGGTGCACGCTATTGATAACCAGCAGGGCAGAACCAAAAAGTGCGCCAACTGAAGGGGAAAGGTGCATGCTATTGATAACCAGCAGGGCAGAACGATCTTAGATGTCTGTGGGGCGAACTAAAGAATCTCGGATTTGTGCGCCGTGTGCACAGTATCCTCCATAATGTGTGGTTTTTTGGAGTGTGGAACATTTTCTAACCAATACCTGTGAGTATACACTTGTTTTGTGAGTGATAACTTGCTTGTGGATTGTGTGACTGTGTGTCTGTGCTTGTACATGCATGCA
Organism: Monoplex corrugatus; assembly: GCA_030674185.1. Classification (NCBI taxonomy): domain Eukaryota; kingdom Metazoa; phylum Mollusca; class Gastropoda; order Littorinimorpha; family Ranellidae; genus Monoplex; species Monoplex corrugatus. Next base: position 30,901 of record JAPXFY010000732.1, on the reverse strand, counting down.
GATGTGTGTGTGTGTGTGTGTGTGTGTGTGTGTGTGTGTGTGTGTGTGTGTGTGTGTGTGTGTTTTCAAGCATGTATTTTCAAAATGCACGGTGGCCGGTACATGCACATCATATAACACTACAGTATGTACATGTAATGTAAGAGAGACAGAGTAAAATATGGCTGCACACCAACTTTTTACATGATTATCTGTATCAGATCAGTAGCAAAACGACGTCGGAATGTGCCAATGCCAGTAGGCCTACCACGCGTAACAGAATTCTGTGCAAGTTTCAGCTTGGCAAATTTTTGCATTGTCAGACAAAGACTAGCAATCAATATATCAAGTTCTGTTTTATCTGTAACATTGTATTTTTCAAGAAAAGGACAACTGCGTTTGAACTCAATTCTGAGTTGTCAGCCGAAGCTAGGTTCGTCAACCATTTCCTCCCCGAGGTCATGCTAATTTGCATGTCACTGTGTAGACCTGCTCACCCCATGATGGGCGAGCTTACTACTAAAAATACTATGTGCTCAACAGGCTTCGTGGAGCTCCGGAAAATGGGTTTACCCAAACAGAGGGGTGCGCCTACCCCCTCCCCAACTCTGTCTGTCTGTCTATCTCTCTGTCTCTCTGTCTGTCTGTCTCTGTCTCTCTTTCTCAAAGAAATGAATGAATGAATAGGCCTAAATAAGTTGTTTTTTTTAAATCAACAAACAATTCTGTGCAAGTCATTGTACATTACTTGACATGAACCTCTCTGTCTGTCTCTGTCTCTGTCTCTCTCTCTCTCTCTCTCTCTCTCTCTCTCTCTCTCTCTCTCTCTCTGAGACAACAAGAAATGAATAAATAAGTAAATAGGTCCCAATACAATCATATCCAAGTCATTGTTAACAGGCATCATCCTCTCTCTCTGCCTCTGTCTTTAGTCTCTCTCTCTCTCTCTCTTTCTCTCTCTTTGACAACACACACACACTAACACACACACAGATTTAGAATGTCACAAAACAAAATCTTCTGTTCATTGTTATAATATTCCTTATTTAGGTTTTGAAACTGAACTGAAGGCTGTGAGTTGTATTATTTGTAAAGTAGACCATCCATTAGCTTGCATAATTGTTAGTTTCAATTTAAAGTCAGTATCTGAAAAGGATAGGCCTATTGTCATTAATTTGTTTTAAAGGGAAGATTGCATCTTATTTAGTAGTAGCCTATTGTTATTGATTTGTTTTAAAGGGCAATATTACATTGGAAATGCTTAGCAGGATTGCTCAGCTATTGTGGATTTTTACGAGTAATGTGCTAAAAATCAAAATCGCGAGTTTGGGCTTAATGTTAAAGTGATCTTGATGTGAAGACTATTCATCGTTACAGTTGCAAGAAGAAAACCTTGTAAAAAGCGTAACTGGAGTCAGGCAGAGGTTGAAGCAGTTGACAGGCCCCCTGAAAAGCTTCCTCAGGCAACACAAAGTTCCTGGCAAAAAAGCTTGCTTAGAGGCCATCCAGAAAGAGAGGTATCTGCAGAACTGTGACTGGATGGCAGTGAAATACTTTGTCAAAAACAGGGTAACAGCTATGAGGAGGAAATGGACCACCTAAAGGCTTTGCGGATGATGTGAAGACTATCCTGGATCCTCTTCCAGGTTCTCTCTACTCCGACTGTCTCCCTACTCTCCTCCCATTCATCACTGACATCATCAACACTTCTCTTCAAACTGGAACTGTCCCAGATTCTTTCAAGTCTGCTATTGTTCACCCTCTCCTCAAGAAACACAATTTAGACCCAAATGAACTGAAAAATTACCAGCCTATCTCTAATCTCTCTTTCTTGTCAAAACTCCTTGAAAAAGTCGTTCTCAACCAGCTGAACTCTCATCTGTCTGCCAACAATCTCCTCAATCCTTTCCAGTCAGCCTACCACCAGTGCCATAGCACTGAAACTGCCCTACTACACATTCTCAACAATCTCCTCCTTGCAACTGATACTGGCAAAGTCTCTCTCCTCACACTCCTTGATCTGTCTGCAGCCTTTGATACCATTGATCATGGTATTCTCCTTTCTAGACTTCATCATACTTTTGGCATCTCTGACATTGCTCTGTCCTGGTTCACTTCATACCTATCAAACAGAAAACAAACTGTTCTCATCAATGGCACTTACTCTCAACCTGCATACCTGACCTGTGGTGTTCCACAAGGATCTGTCCTTGGCCCTGTTCTTTTCACTCTTTACACCTCCCCCCTGTCCACCATCATCAACTCCCACTCTATAAAACACCACTTCTATGCTGATGACACCCAACTTCAAGACAGTGACTCACCTGATAATATACAGCGCCTGTTGACTCGCACCACTGAGTGTTACTCGGACATTAAGAACTGGATGACGTTCAACAAACTTCAGCTTAATGACAACAAGACAGAAGCTATCCTTAATGGCACCCGTCAGAAACTTTCTCAGCTGCCTCCTCTTTCTCTCCCATTATGTAACACATCAGTCCCAATTTCTGATTCAGCTAAAAACCTTGGTGTCTGCATTGACTCTACCCTCTCCATGAACAACTTTGTTTCTCAAACTGCCAGATCTTGCTACTATCATCTCCATCGTATAAGGCTGATCAGGAGGTATCTCTCTGTCGAAACAACTGCAAAACTCGTTCTCTCCTTCATAATGTCTCGCATTGACTATTGCAATTCACTCCTGTCTGGTCTTCCTGCCTCCACCATTCACATCCTACAGCGCATTCAAAACAATGCTGTACGCCTTGTACTCAAAAAGAAAAAAGCTGACCACATATCTCCTCTCCTGGCACAACTTCACTGGCTCCCTGTATCAAAGCGCATACAGTACAAACTAGACGCCATGTGCTACAAAAGCCTCAATAACGCAGCCCCCGATTACCTGTCAAGCCTACTTGAGATCTATCTTCCCTCACGTACCCTCCACTCTGCCTCCGATCCTATGACTTTTCGCTTCCCACGCACTAAGCTCAATACCTATGGTCCACGAGCCTTCTCTGTTTCTGGTCCACTCTCCTGGAAAAAACTTCCTCTCTCAGTCCGTCAGCAACCTACTTTTGTCTCCTTCAAGTCCCGCTCTCAAAACTCACCTTTTCTCCTCCGCATAAAATCCTAACCTCACTCAACCCCCCCTCTGCAGCCTGTCTCCGCTCGGAGGGGAATCACATGGTTATAATATATAATTGTATATGATATGCTCTCTATAATTTTCCATTGCTTTTATTCTTGCTTTTATTGCTTTTATTTTTTTCTCCCCATTTATAGCCATGTGTGTGTGTGTGTGTGTGTGTGTGTGTGTGTGTGTGTGTGTGTGTGTGTGTGGTGTGTGTGTGGTGTTTGTGTGTGTGTGTGTGTGCATGCGTGTGTGTGCGTGCGTGCGTGCGTGCGTGTGTGTCTGCTTCAGCGCTTAGATTTGATTTTATCAAGATTTTGCGCTATATAAATATTGTAATTATTAATTATTAATTATTATTATTATTATCCAAGTGGATTACATTTCCTTGGGCCAAAACTAAAACAGAGGATATTTTGGATTCCATTTTGTTGGGTTTCTTCAGGATGACTAATTTGAGGTTAGGGTTTAATGTGTAGATTGATCCTTAAGAGGTGACAGCTTTGACATGGCTTCAGCGATGGGCAGGCTGTAGACAACATTGATTTTTTTTGGTTATTACTAGCTTTTGTTGTGTTTTTATGACACATCTCAGTCTTTGCTTGTATTAGGGAAAACTGTTGTCAGTCCTATATTTTGTGGATGTAGGATTTGGTTTGGAGAAGGAATGTATCAGTAAAAAGTATTTTTGCATGAATATGTTGCAGCAGAAAGAAGTTCATTGGTCTGTATGTAATGCATGGGTGGGACTTTTCCTTCCACAAATTGATTTCAGTATTCACAAAATTTTGAATACCACATGTTGTTGATCATTTTGACTGAATTTGAGGCATAGACCCAAACGTCAATTGTGCTTTAGGCTGTAATAATGGACACTACAAAAGTAAACAAAACTGACCTCTCTCACTGTTTTTTTTTTTCTTCAGTATTCGGATTTTTTCTATGTCCCACCCATGATAATGTGCTAAACTGGATTTTATTATCAGTTTGGGTGTACTTTTGTTAGTTTTTTCAAGCTGTCTTTATTTCAGGTAACGTTTTCAATTGGTTCTTCGGAGGTGACAGGTTTGACATGACGGGCAGGCTGTTGACAACAGTGACATGAATGTTGATTCAGTTAATCCAAAACAAGTATGACTGCCCATGTTCAAGCAAACTTGAAACAGAAAAAACACGAAAGAAGAATACGAACGCATATTTAATATAACAAGACAAGACAAGCGCAAATTTTCGGCCAACTGGCCTTTGTCAAGTGTAAGATTACAAACAAACAAACACCAGATACAAAAATTATGAGAAAAAGACTGAAACTTCCCTGCTGCCATGTCCGATGTGAGAAAGTGAGAAAAGGAATAAACTGACCAAGATGACATCATAATGTGTTTGAGTAAATATGATGTCAGAGCGGAAATGAGACCTATGACGTACTAGTGAAGAGTAGTGTTTGGAATGTCAAGGATACCAGTATTAAATAATGCAGTCGAGAAAAATGTAGGTATATTTTCGACAGAATGGGAAAATATTTAATCAAGAGGTATGGCTGATGTAAATGGATCGTGCCTAGTGCAACGAATCCGGTCTGACCTTGGAATAGGAAGAAAAACATCCTAAACCTACAGCCAAGGGGCTGAAGGGAAAACCGGAGTCCCTGGAGAAAAAAACCCTTAGTCAGATGCAGTGGGCCTGTCTTGTGAAAGGAGAAATGACACAGATTGAATTTGAAATAAAAATAAAGATAAAAGGGATATGTGCAGCTGCAAAGCCAATACCTCACTGGGATGGGAAAATGGTGATGATATGGTCTATTTCAGTAAATCATCATCTAATTAAAACATACATGGACTCAAGGGCACATTAACAGAAGACAATAGTATACATAAAATCATCCAAGCAGTATAAACATAAATTATACATGACATGAAATGTTATACCTATACATTCGAGCGAATACATACGCATACACATACACACCAAGGTAAAAGTACATGCATGCAAAGCCATGTCCAGATAAAAGTACATGAAGTGGCATGATACTGAATTCAGCTGAGGAAATCTTTATGGTTTGACATTAAGGCCATGTGGCTTGCGCGTACCAAGTTTATCTATAAGATGGGATTCTCTGTCTTTCCTGTCTATGTGCTATTACTGTATAGAAGCCACAGACCTTTCACTCGGGTGTTGTTGATTGAATGGTCCGACTGGATGAAATGATTTGAGATAGTTTTATCTCTTTGATGTCGGATGTCGGCCAAGTGTTCCTTGAAACGTGTATCAAGGGTACGTCCAGTTTCACCAATGAACAGTTGAAAACATTTAGAGCAGCTGATCAAATAGACAATGTTATAGGTTTGACAGTTAAAATGTTTTGTAATTTTCATGCGATTTGGGGCCTCTGACTGTGGTGCCTGAGCACACGAAAGGACATGTCCTGCATTTGGGTTTGTTACTTGGAGAGGTTCCTGGAGGTTGGCTGACTGGTTTTCTGAGTCTTGAACAGACCAGCAAGTCACGGAGGTTCGTGTCTCGTTTGTGGACAATTGAAAGAAGCAGGTCAAAAATGTCAGCTACAGTAGGACTGGATTGTAGAATGCCAAGTGAGACGAGTATATACAGAATAGTTAGTTGTGTTGTGATTCAGACCTTTCATTATTCATTTACTATACATGTATATGTATAGTATATATGTATGTTCCTTTTTGGAAGGTAAGATACACACATCTGCATGTCATTTACATGTAACCAAGATTATTCCAGTGGTAGGCTGATAAAATACCAGTATAAAATATAGACTAGGTAAAACATAGTCTAGGTAGGACCTCAGGACCTGGCCAGCTCATGGGTTTATGTGCAGGCTTAAGGCATGTGCCATGATTCCATACACATAGCACCTGTGACGTTAGTGCATGTGGAATTTGTTCCGAGCGTGGAGACGTCATCTTGAGAAACTGAAACTGAAACTGCAACTGGCATGGTTGGCAATACAGGATGCTGGTGGACAGGGTGCAGGAGTCAAAGGGTTAATTAAACATTGCAAGATCGTGCCAGCGCTTTGAGATGTTGTGCAGGCTCAAGGAGTCTGCCATATAAGTGCTGGCAGATTTGGGTGGAGCGCATATCTAATTGTCTGAGTACGATGAATCCATCCTGAACAAATCCACGGACTCCAAACTCCACAACAAGGGAAGATGTCACTCTACAACCCAACGACCTTAGGGAAGTGGGAAGTCCTGTATGATGAAGATTGCTAAACTTAGCATTCAGGCTGAATGCTCCTATGACTGGCTGGGTTTATCTTCCTGTCTACTATATTCTGAGACGATAATTCAAGTGCACACGCACACACACATACTCACCAGTGTATGTATGTTTGTATAAAAATTATACACACACGCAACTGTCTCTTTCTGCCTCTCTCTGTCTCTGTCTCTCTCTCTTTCTTTCTCTCTGTCTCTCTGTGTCTCTGTCTCTCCCTCTCTCTCTTTCTCTCTCTCTGTCTGCCTCTGTCTCTGTCCCTCACTGTCTCTCCCTCCCTTTCTTTCTCTCTTTGTCTCTGTCTCTGTCCTTCTCTCTCTCCCTCTGTCCCTCCCTCTCTCTCTCGCATTCTTAGTCATATACACTAAATTGCTAAATATGTCCATGCAAACGCTGACACATATATACATGCTCGCTTCTCTCTCTCTCTCTCTCTCTCTCTCTCTCTCTCTCTCTCTCTCTTTCTGTCTCTCTCTCACAACACACACAAAGCTAGACACACACACAACACATAAAATTACTCACACAAACAACACAAAACACAACACACACATACAAACACACACAAAGTTACACACACACACACACAACACACACACACACACACACACACACACACACACACACACACACACACACACACACACACACTCAACCACCACCACCATCACCACACACACTCTCTACACACTATTACACCTCTTCATAAACAATCTTTCCGTCGCCAGTGAGAACAAACAGGTGTGTGTTCACAGGAAACGTCCCTGGCCGTCCAAGCTTACTACTACGAACCCTTCAATTTAAGTTACAGCCCGTGTTTGCTCTTGGTATTACATTATACTCGGAGCCAGAAGCATCGACCTCCCGTGCAAACCAACCCAGTGTGTGGCCCATGGAACAGTCTTGGTACGTACTGTATTTGTAATTCAAGTAATATTCCTGCTAATTGTCTAACCTTTCACAAGTCTTTCGTTGTGTGTGTGTCTGTGTGTGTGTGTGTGTGTGTGTGTGTGTGTGTGTGTGTGTGTGTGTGTGTGTGTGTGTGTGTGTGTGTGTGTGTGCGTGTGTGTGTGTGTGTGTGTGTATGTGTGTGTGTGTGTGTGTGTGTGTGTGTGGAATAACAATGTTCAGGGTTGGTAACACAGCTGACTATAATGTTTAGTCTCTTCAGTGTGATTTCAGAGAACATCCTGACATACTTTGTTTTTGCGTGTAATTTTTCTTCATCTCCTTCAGGGAATAAAGAAGCAGTTTTAGGTAATTTAAGCCAGTTAGTGTATTCACAGTCTATGTAGGCCCCTACATCGTGTACCTATTTATGTTTCTACATTTTATTCAGGTTGTTTGTTTGCTTTTTTTTCAAATTAGAGAAAAATTGGACGGAATGGTCAACGCCAGAGTCATATCCTTAGATCGTCTGCATGAATGCATTGATATAGATGTTTGTGCTTGATTTTCATTTGCAGTTTTTTTAATCTTTTTGTCAGGGTGAATGAGATGTGCATGCTTTGATAATAATAGCAACAATGGTAAGAAGAATTAATAATGATAATAATAGTGATAATAATAACATGGATAATGAATAATAATAACGATAATAATACTGATAATAATAATAAATTCCTCTGACACCCCCCTCAATGGGGCATTGCCCCTGCAGCTCACTAGTGCTAGGTAGCTCCTGGCCTATGGACCCCTAAGCCTGGCTTATTTCAGAACCTATGGACCCCTAAGCCTGGCTTATTTCAGAACCTATGGACCCCTAAGCCTGGCTTATTTCAGAACCTATGGACCCATAAGCCTGGCTTATTTCAGAACCTATGGACCCATAAGCCTGGCTTATTTCAGAACCTATGGACCCATAAGCCTGGCTTATTTCAGAACCTATGGACCCATAAGCCTGGCTTATTTCAGAACCTATGGACCCATAAGCCTGGCTTATTTCAGAACCTATGGACCCATAAGCCTGGCTTATTTCAGAACCTATGGACCCATAAGCCTGGCTTATATCAGAACCTATGGACCCTTAAGCCTGGCTTATTTCAGAACCTATGGACCCATAAGCCTGGCTTATTTCAGAACCTATGGACCCCTAAGCCTGGCTTATTTCAGAACCTATGGACCCAAAAGCCTGGCTTATTTCAGAACCTATGGACCCCTAAGCCTGGCTTATTTCAGAACCTATGGACCCTTAAGCCTGGCTTATTTCAGAACCTATGGACCCTTAGATCTGGCTTATTTCAGAACCTATGGACCCCTAAGCCTGGCTTATTTCAGAACCTATGGACCCCTAAGCCTGGCTTATTTCAGAACCTATGGACCCTTAGGTCTGGCTAATTTCAGAACCTATGGACCCATAAGCCTGGCTTATTTCAGAACCTATGGACCCTTAAGCCTGGCTTATTTCAGAACCTATGGACCCTTAAGCCTGGCTTATTTCAGAACCTATGGACCCATAAGCCTGGCTTATTTCAGAACCTATGGACCCTTAAGCCTGGCTTATTTCAGAACCTATGGACCCATAAGCCTGGCTTATTTCAGAACCTATGGACCCTTAAGCCTGGCTTATTTCAGAACCTATGGACCCCTAAGCCTGGCTTATTTCAGAACCTATGGACCCTTAAGCCTGGCTTATTTCAGAACCTATGGACCCTTAAGCCTGGCTTATTTCAGAACCTATGGACCCCTAAGCCTGGCTTATTTCAGAACCTATGGACCCTTAAGCCTGGCTTATTTCAGAGAATAAGACTTCAGATGGCTTTTCCAATTTCTGAGTTTTCTGTTTTTGTTTTTGTTCTTGTTTTGTTTGTTTTATTTACTTGCATGATTAATCGTATTGTTTTATGGTGTCGTGATGTATAGGTACGTGTTTGAGCATGTGTTGATTGTTATGTGTTAGTCACATTCGTTGTTTATCGTTTATTATTTTGTCTATTTTTTTTCCCTTTGAGGTGGACGATAGATGAAAAAGGCATTATGTAAATCATGTTGATAGGCAATGGAGGCTGTGTGTAGTATTGGTTTGTGATGTGAGACAGGTTTATGTTTGGTGATAGGTTATGTTTCCATTCGGTTCCTTTGTTTAAAGATAAAATACACAGTGTAGCCCAGATTGTTCCAGCGCCCAGACCGATAGAAATACTAGTAAAAGATACAAACCCCACAGGCTAGGTAGGGCCATAGGACCTGGCCAAGTCATGGGTTTTTGTGCAGGCTTAATGTTTGTGCCCTGACCATTTTGGATCTTCCCCATCACATGGCATCACTGGCATCAGGATATATGGAATTCATTCCGAGGATGGAGACACCATTTTGAAAAACTGAAACTGAAACTGAAACGTAGCTGTGTGTGATTTTTAACAAGATTTGGTTCACGTGTTTCTTTCAACAAGCAGACATCCCCCATGGGGATGCTGGAGGGAGGGGGGTGTCTTTCAGTATAAATAGTATCCCCACAACATTCTAGACATTCTGTGCTAGAAATTGTCTTTTTTTGTCACTGTCTTTGTTTTTCTGCCTTGCTTCTTTGCGTTCTGTCATTTCTTTCTATCATCATCTGCCTTGGTGGTCCAAACACCTGTATGTGTTCAATGAAGTCTTACATACTTTTTCTTAGGATTGATAATTGGGACATGTATTAAGTGCATTTTTGGCTCTGAGGAGGTGGGATGTGCGGAAGCAATTTTAGATAATTTATGCCCGTTTGATTATTCTTGACTGGACCCTGGTACTGTTTACAAAAGGAAGCAGCACTGTCCAAGATAGGACCATGGTACTGCTAATGAAAGAAAGTGGCACAGTCTCAGATCATGCCATGGATAGTGTTGAGGAATAAAACATCTGCGTGACATCTTGTTAGTGATGAGAAGCCATTACAGACTCCTGGAAAGTAACACACATGTGAAGAGAGAGAGAGAGAGAGAGAGAGAGAGAGAGTCAGATAAGAACTATAGGACAAAATGCCACACTCATGTCAGCTTCATGATCTCCTAACAAAGAACTGGTGAAACGCCATGTGTAATATAGTGTACAGACTAGTGTGTATCGTTTCCTTTAACCAGAACAAGAATACATTTGCAAATATTTTATAGTGACAACAAATATGTCGTTCTTATCCCACCTTATTTAGCAAAATTTTAAATACTGTAATGCTTACCAGGATCAACCGAGTGTAGTGACTCGCGAGAATGATAACAACACATTCTGTAACGTGGAATACATTTGAATGACATCTCTTTGTTAGTACAGACATATAGGCATAGCTTGGAAGTTGTCGTGCATGTATATAAATCTTTGCCTTCTAAAATGAGTGAATTTACCTTTCTTACATCTTGTTTGTCACCAGTATTCTCACAGGCTGGGCCCAAATTGCCAACATAGTATTCTGTATTCACTGACAAACACGACGGAACACAATACATAATGTCAATCATATTTGGCTGCAGTAAAACATCTGCTTGAATGAATGATATGATTTTACTATTTTGAGTGATAAACCTGTTGTTCATGTTGGTCAATACTGATGTAACCTTATTAGAAAGGCACTGACGGTGAACAAAACCCATTGTGTCCCAGTGCCCCACTCTGATGTACATGTATTGAGCCACTCAAGCAGACAAAAAACAATAATGATGACAAAAAAAGCAAACAAACAAACAAACAAACAAACAAAAAACAACACTTCCAGTGATGAACGGTGTTTAGTGTGCCCTTGCCAAGTTAGACAAGTCAAGTGGCCAACTTCATGAAGGTGGGGTACTTAACTTGCATCGCTCTCCTCACTTGAATTAAGCCGGAAACCATCTGCTGGGATGTGATAAGTGATCGTCAGTACGTATGACAATGTAGCATCTCTCTCTTGAACACAAGAAAAGAGAATGGAAACGGTCTGTACAAGGTGAAACATCGTGTGGGTTAAAGTTGTCGCTCTACAGTGGGGTAATTATATCGCGTCTCTCTCATTCCCTGCCGAGGTGGACTTTTTTTAATTAAGTGAAGACGCTTTCTGAAGTGTTGAAGTTTGTGTGACATAGTTCTAATAGTGTGTGAATACCTCAGAAACTTAGCTAGAAGGGTTGAAAATTACGAGAAAAAAACCCCCTGAAATTTGACAAAATTGCTCTACTCCATGAAATTATGTCAGTTTTGTACAGGATGCAGTAGCGTAGTCTATTAGATTAATCTGGTCATGTTTGGTATCATTTTAATGCTACTTATATCGGCAACACGGTCATTTACATATCAGACAGACTGTTAAAAGGCGCTGTAAAACCTAAGACTATTTAGCAACTAACTAATTTTTCTTCCTTCCACTGCACAACCGCTGTCAGCAGGCGTAATGTGCATGATCAGTCCTCTCTGGCTGAAATAAGGTCAGGTCACAGCTAGGGGCTTCTGCAACCAAAGAGTCAGATTGGAACAGCCGTGAGCAGGGAAGTTTCAGTCTCTTCTGCTAATTTGTGTATCTGGTGTTTGTTTGTTTGTGATCTTACACTTGACAAAGGTGAGTTGGCTGAAAATTCGCGCCTGTCTTGTCTTCTTGTATTAATTTAAATGCGCGTTCGCATTCTTTTTTCGTGTTTTTTTCTGGTTCCTGTTTGCTTGATTGCAGGCAGTCACACTTGTTTTGGATTGCCTGAAGTCAGTTAAAGTTGGGATTGTTGGTGTCATTGGTCCATGGAGGCTGTCTTATGAGGGTTGTGATGGTAGTATTTGTACTGGGGGGGGGGGGGGGGCCTCTCACACATTTTGTCAGTTTGTGCTGCAACTCAGCGATTACTGTCATTAGTATGGGCTCGACAGGCATCATATTTCGTATGCTGGATGAAAAGGGTGCTGTTGAAATCCACCACCAAAATTCTCTGGTAGCAGTGCAGAGCAATCTTGGTGGGTGGCTCTATAGTAGCTTGACAGGACTGGCTTCTAGTGATTCTTCTGCTTCTAAGAGTTTGGCTGAAAGAACTTGGGGCTGGTGGTGTCTGGACAGCTGCAGCGAGCATTGTGGGATCAAAGTCAATGAATGGTCAATGAAGCAGTGTAGATTGGGGCATCGTTTTATTGTTCTTGTTGTTATTGTTGTTTAAAGTCCAGCTGACTACATAGAGCAACATCAGGACTATAACCACTTCAAAACACACAATACTTCACAAGGAAAAAAAGGAAAGAAAATTAAGTACACATATCAATGCATTCGGGCATGTAATCTAAGGAGATGCCCCTGGCATTGACCACTGTCCAATTTATTGCACAAGGAATTTAGAAAACATACGTGAATACAAATTTAAACATAACAAGGGCACTAAAAATGGAACGTTATTTATTTAGCTCAGTTTTTACGTCGGCACCCATCTTATGGGATATGGCCGATCTATCTGTAGGACGGTTGTAACAGACACTGACCAAAGCAGGAACACGCGCCCAGTTTATGTCATGGTGCCAGATATTTAATTACAGTCAATAATTGTAATGCAGTGTTTTGACAGTCCTGTTTAAAATGTAACACACACACACACACACACACGCGTGCACGCACGCACGCACGCACGCACGCACGCACGCACACACACACACACACACACACACCACAACACACACACAACACACACACACAACACACACAGAGTAATTGTAGTACAGTGTTATGACACTTCTGTTTAAAATGTCACACACACACACACACACACACACACACACACACACACACACACACACACACACACACACACACACCACACACACACAACACACACACACACAACACACACACATACACACACACAACACACACACACACAGTAATTGTAGTGCAGTATTTTGACAGTTCTGTTTAAAATGTCACACACCACACACACACACACACACACACACACACACACAACACACACACACACACACACACACACACACACACACACACACACACACACACACACACACACACAGAGTAATTGTAGTGCAGTGTTTCGACAGTTCTGTTTAAAATGTCACACACACACACACACACACACACACACACACACACACACACACACACACACACACACACACATACACACACACACACAACACACACACACACAATAGCATGAACACATACATGCACACACACACACACATACACACACACACACACACACACACACACACACACACACACACACACACACACACACACACACACACATACACACACACACACACACACACACACACACAACACAGAGGGAGAGAGAGAACTCAGAATTTTTTAATGTACATCGGCCTTAGGCCACAATACAATAGTCGGTGGGAGGGGGGGGGGGGGGAGATAGGGTTTTTGTGGATTACACCAATATTGCAATGCGTATGATTGCATCGTCGAACATTGACACTTTCCGCGCTTTCCTCAGTTGAATACTTCGTTGGTGTAACAGTCAACAGATCTTTCTTTTGCTGACTAAATCTAACATTTAATGAAGTAGCACACTAAATAGTACTTGATTATAATTAAGCTTCATCAGTGCATTAAGGCATCAAACAAGTCATAAAGATAGTTAATACATATACATATATCGTTCCATTCCTCCATCTACTGGTCAAGCAATTAGTCTCTCTGTATAGCCAACAGCCGGTCAAGTAATACAATCATCACACAATCAACAAATAATTAGTAAATCACCTTGCTTGCGAAACATACTTCACTTTATCCATCTAATCAAACAAATACTTAGTACATTCAGTGTACCGTGGCAACGGTAATCAATCAATCAATCAACTGCCATTTTATCATTTAATTAGCCATCTGAATCCGATCAGTTAAAATACTGAACCGTTTCTCTACCAGTTAAGTTTGTCGCCTAATACAATTACTCATCTATAAACCAAACTAGTTATCGAGTCACCGAACAATTTGATCAGTTTCATATAAATCATTTTCCCGATCAGTACTTAGTCAGCAACTAATCAATGGATCAATCATTCAGTCAGTGCATCCATCAATCAATCAATGAATTAATCAAACAATCAGTTAAAACCCTTTCACTGCCACTCGTTTTTTTAGCTCTGCGCCAACTGTTTGCCAAGCCATATTACATCGCGGAGGGTAATAATTAAAAAAAAATTCTGACACAAAAACTACTCAATAAAAGTCCATAAAACTAATACTTTTCTGAAAGGTAATTGAATCCTCTATACACTGATCATAATTACACATCCATTCAACAGGACAGATGAAAGTTTATGTCCAATGAAACAAGATTTTTTTTTACACTATTCTAGACATGATGTCATATAAACATAAAACAAAGTGAAAAACAGTGAATAATAAAACTGAATTATTATCAGAAAGCAAAAGAATTATAATGAAAAATGTATTTCCTTACCTTCTGTCCAAGAAGAGTTTTCACAATCACCATATCTACACACGCTTACTTTGGGACTCGAAAGAATTTTCCGTGTCACTGTTTTTTTTTCCTTCCTTTTTTTTTTTATACAAATTTTGCAATAGTACATCACACAACACACACACAGAGATGAAAAATACATACACATACTGTGTCTACATAGATCTATGTACAGGGTATCAGTCAGCAACTAGTAGTTTTTCTTGGTGTGGTACGCCACGAAGCAAGGCTGCACACAAAGAGATGGGTTTGAAGGACACTGTCCACACACAAAGTTGGTTTCTTTCCTGATGCCCCTCTTGCTGTACACCTTGCACCTCCTGCCAGAGGAAAGCTTTCTGACAGTCTTCTCCAGGGTGGTAGGGAAGTTTGTCTAGTATCTCATTGAGGAAGAGCCAGTAGTAGTCCACAGGCCTGTCCCCATCAGGCTGAATCTTCAGGCCAGGTTCCCCTGTGAACTGTGGAATATCTGGCTGGGTGTTGTTGGGTGGCACAAGGGTCTCCTCTCCCTCTCTGCTGAGTAGCTCCCTGTCCCCTGCCTCTGGTCCCATGGCCTCTGGTACCACCTGTGAATATAAAAAAATCCTGTTCACATCCTTGAGCATGGAAACAACACACCACACACACACACACACACACACACACACACACACACACACACACACACACACACACACACACACACAACTACACTGACACATGCACCATTGCAACACTAGTTCTCACTCAGTCTTGTTTCAAGCACACACACATACACACACACACACACACACACACACACACACACACACAACACACACACACACACACACACACACAACTACATGCAACCACATACACACAACTCACACACAGACACAGGCACACACACAGCTACACACACACACAGACACACACAGCTACAAACACAAACACACACAACACACACACACAACACACACACACATAAGTACAGTGATGACACAAACACACTCAGTCAGTCAGTGTCACGCCCACACACTCATTCAGCAAAGTCTTCTCTTTTGCAGTCACTGCTCCGTGATAACACTCCGTTTATCAACACACTGACAGTGACACAAGACAATAACAATTGGTCTGGAGAGAGAGAGAGAGAGAGAGAGAGAGAGAGAGAGAGAGAAGAGAGAGAGAGAGAGAGAGAGAGAGAGAGAGAGAGAAATTGTAGTCCCGTGTTTGGACAGTTCCGTTCAAAATCACACACACACACACACACACACACACACACACACACACACACACACACACACACACACACACACACACACACACACACACAACACACACACACACACACACACACACACAACAAAGCACAACACACAACACACAACACACACACACACACACACACACACACACACACACACACACACAGAGTAATTGTAGTGCAGTGTTTTATCAGTTCTGTTTAAAATCACACACACACACACACACACAACACATACACACACGCACGCACGCACACACACAACACAACAAAACACACACACACACACACACACACACACACAACACACACACACACACACACACTTACACACACACACACACACACACACACACACACACACACACACACACACACACACACACACACACACACACACAGAAAGAGAGAGAGTAATTGTAGTCCAGTGTTTGGACAGTTCTGTTTACAATTTTAGTCACAGACACAGACACACAGAGACACACAGAGACACACACACACACACACACACACACACACACACACATACACACACACACACACACACACACACACACACACACACACACACACACACACACACACACACACACACACACACACAGAGTAATTGTAGTGCAGTGTTTTGACAGTTCTGTTCAAAATGTCACGCACACACACGCACGCACACACACACACACACACACACACACACACACACACACACACACACAACACACACACACACACACACACACAAGAGTAATTGTAGTGCAGTGTTTTGACAGTTCTGTTCAAAATGTCACGCACACACACACACACACACACACACACACACACACACACACACACACACACACACACACACACACACACACACACACACACTCACACACACACACACGCACACACACACAGAAAACACTGATTTAAAAAAGCAGCAAAGATATAATTTTTATGAGTGTAAATGTTTTATAGCATTAATATTATCAATATTTTATAAATTTACACTCATTATTCATTATATCAAAAACACTGTAAAATTGAAGCATGAAAATTTGTGTGATATTTTAATAAAAACAGACTAGAGTAGAATGGAATAGTTTGAAAATGAAAATGAAAACAGGAACATTTACATATTTGCATAGATTGCTTTTAGTTTTGTATGATTCTGTATGCATAATGCTGAACATCTTACTCCTAGTCTTAAAAATATACATATATATATAAAAAAAAGCTTTTTTCCTTCATCTTTGTCAGAAACTGAAAAGGAGTCAGCACTTGGTAGATAATAAAATGTTCTTAGAACATTCGTTTGTTTGTTTGTTTTATTCTTCAGCATTCTGAAATTTCTTGGCTGCAAAGATGCTTGTTATTTTTGCTTATACTGTCCAGGGTGGTATACAAAAGCACGAGCTTGCATATTCCCATTTTCAGTAGTTGTGCTTGTTTTCATGTTTCCCCATGTCAGCATTAACATCAATCCTTTAGTATTCTTAATGTGCATATTTCATATTGTTCATGTGTACAAAAAGGGTGTAGGTATGGCAAACCTGCACACATGTTCTGGGAGATCAGAAAATCTCTTTTGTTTACCCACCAGGTGTCATTGGGGATCAAACCCATGACCTTCCTATTGGAAGTGCAGTTTTTAGCCACTTGATTTCTGTGCCTGTCATTTTTTCATTTTGGTTGCACATATTTTTTCCCTTCCATTGAGACAGACTATAAAGGTACTTGTTTTAAATTATTTTTCAAAATGTCATGTTAGGTATGTTCACGTTAATAATGAATGTCAATCATCAGTATGAAAGAAAGGTTGTGTAAGTTTAGTTGAATTATATCATCATTGTCATTTAAGCTTTTGAGCTTGAGAAGGAAGTTGTGGTGCAGAATTATGTATAGTGTGTTTATTATTTCATCAGTATCTATTCACATACATATATGTACTAGTAGACAACCAATTAAGAAAAAGAAAAGGGGAGGGGGGTATGTGGGGTGGATTATATTTTGAAGTTAAAAAGGCAAGTTATTGTATCATATTCAAGCAGAAATGAAAACTGAAAGAGGGAAACAATCAAAAGAAAAGCAGTTAAAGCTTTTAAACAACCAGGTTTCATTGGTGTGTGCAGTGTGCATGGGTACATGCATGCATATGCATATATCATTATATATATATATATGTGTGTGTGTGTGTGTGTGTGTGTGTGTGTGTGTGTGTGTTTTATCAGACTAAAATCAACAAACTTACAAGAAAAGTGGGGTTGAGGTTGAGTGGGGAGCAGAGGATTATCTTTTGACATGAAAAGTCATTGTTAACATATATTCAAGTAGTAATGAAACATCTAACAAGCAAAGAAAAACAAAAGGTAGAAAATTAGCTACAGGCTTGAGTGAAGAATGCCCAGCATAATACAAATTAATACAAATCTTCCGACCAACTGAGCAGATGTCTATATCTTTCAGACCTGGATCTAAGGAAATGTATTGTGCAGCAGCAATTTTTAGGTAAGTTAGGCCAGTTTTATATGTTTTAGTTTTCCTTAGTCATGTTTACATTGGCATTCAAGTTTTTTTTCTTTTTTGTTTGTTTTTGTTTTTGTTGTAACCCCTGGTGATAAACTGGATGAAATGGTGAGCGACAGGGATATGTCTTTATATTGTGTGCGTGAATGCATTAGTATGGTTGTTTATTTTTTGGTTACCATCTTTTTTATAAAGTCATCAAGGTATTGTGTACATTTGGAGTGGTTATAGCTCTGATATGACTCGGCTGAGTTGTAAACAATAATGATAGTAATAACTTGGATGTAAAAACAGTAGATGGATTCTTGTTTCGTCTTGATTTTGAGAAAGCCTTTGACTCATTAGATTATCAAGTTTTAAAAATATGTGAGTTTGGTGAAAATTTTTGTAAATGGATAAA
Organism: Monoplex corrugatus; assembly: GCA_030674185.1. Classification (NCBI taxonomy): domain Eukaryota; kingdom Metazoa; phylum Mollusca; class Gastropoda; order Littorinimorpha; family Ranellidae; genus Monoplex; species Monoplex corrugatus. The sequence continues at coordinate 12,023 of JAPXFY010000732.1, read as the reverse complement.
ACTTTTATGTGTAAACCACTATCACCATTCTTATTTCATTTGTATTATATATTGAAATATTGGTAGTTGTGATATAAGAAGACAAGGACATAACACAGGACTCCCCAGTTTGCTAATGATGGCCAGCTATTGAGTAAAAGAAATCGAATTTCTTTCAAATGAGTCACCATGGTGTAATGGTTAGTGAAATAGACTACAGACTGTAAGGTTGTGGGTTTGAATCCCCGTCCGTCCTGCTCCTACCAAGGATTGAATACATGTGCTATGGCTCGTTGGGAAGACTGGGATATTTGTTTATTGTTATGCTTGACGGGCTTGAAGATCAACAAATGTAACACATTTAATGACTTGACATGCAAGAGTGACTTAAGACTGACAAATATTGCATTGATATTCACTTCTTGTTGTCATACTTGATGGACTTGAAGACTGACAGTTGGTATTCACTTATCGTTATCATTCACAGGAGACTGAAAAATTGAAGTGTAATGTGATTGTTCACTTACTGTTTGCTTGGAAGTCTTAACTACTAGGCGATTTGGAATTTAACATTCCTCTGTATACTGGGCGTTTGTATAGGTTTTTAAAAAAATCATTAAAAAATAACGGCTATACACATATTCTTTTAATTTTGACACATGATTATCATCATATTGAACAAGCATTTTCCAAAGTTTCAAAGCTGTAACCTTTATGGTACTCTTTTTGTTGCCAGTTGTAAAACAAGGTATGTTTTCATGGTAATGAAAATGAGGGTGATCACAAGAGCATATAAGGGAAGTTCTCACTGTTCTTGAAAAGAGGACTGTTTTTCACATAAATCACATTGGAAATACCAGTAGAGAGTAAACAATAACTAACTGAGAGTTTCTATTCCCTACAAATAAACTAAAATCAATAACTTACTACTGATAACTTGTCGATTTGTCATTTCACATTCTCCTGTATACAGGCGGTTTGTACAGGTGTTTAAAAAAAAAAATCATAAAAAAATAATGAGGAAACACACACTCTTGATATTTCCACACATGATTATTGTTTGATTGAATAAGCATATTACAGAGTTTCAAAGTTGTAACTTTTATAGTTCTCTTTTTGTAGGTGGTGATAAGAGAAAATATGTTTTTGTGACAACAAAATTGAGGGTGGCTGCAATTGGATAGTGGTAAAGTTCACACTGCTCCTGAAAAGTGGACAGTTTTTCCACATAAATCACATTGAAAATCCCAGTAGAGAGTGAACAATGGCTACCTGAGATTTCTACTTTATACAATTCAGCTAAAGTCAGCAAAATGCTGCTGACTACTTGGCGATTTGTAGTCGGCTTCAGCATACTAAGTGCTTGAGTTGAATGGAATTGGAAAATTCATGAAAAATGTTAACAAAGCACACATTCTTGAAACAGTAACATATGATTATTGTTTGACTAAATAAGCACAGCACAAGGTTTCAAAACTATAACCTCAACACACAGACACACACACCCAGACACACCCAGACACCCACATCCATACACACACCATACAAACACATTCATACATACAACACACACACACACACACACACACACACACACACACACACACACACACACACACACACACACACACACACACACACACAACACACACACACAACACATACACAGAGTGCACACACACAGTACAAACATCCACACACAGTACAAACATCCACATGCACATAAAAGTGCAGATGTATACACACACACACACACACACACACACACACACACACACACACACACACACACACACACACACACACACACATCACACACTTATCCACATCACACACACACACACACGCATACACACACACAGACACAAACACATACAAACACACTCACATGCACCACACACACACACACACACACACACACACACACACACACACACACACACACACACACACACACACACACACACACACACACACACACATGCATTTCATTCACTGCTGTTCCATTTTCAAACTATTTTGCTAGTTCCCCTTATGCCTGAAGGCTTTGATCACTGAATCTCTTTGTTTCATCAACCATGTGCTTCATAATCAGGTCACTGAATATTTGGTCAAAAAATGAATGGGGGCGTGGTCTGTAATGCCATACAAGTTTAGCCTATGTGTTTTGCTGTCTGTGTATGGAGGAATAACTGAAAAGAAAACACACACACACATAAAATCTTCAAGCAGACATTCATCACGAAACAACAAAACCAACCTCTGTCAGATCAGCTAGTGGGCTATTTGCATAAGCACCGCGCTACGAAGGCCACGGGTACACACTGTGTCACTCACCACACCCACCCCTCTCTTCCTTTCACCTTCTCTGTTGGACACATTTTCATCAATTCCATCCCTTCTGATGGGCTAAAACCACTTTCTTCATACTGTTCTGCATCTTCAGAGTCAGACCCCTCGGTAAGAATGACTTTTTTTGCCCGACATAAAGTGCAAACACGCCTTGTTTGACCGGTCATAGGTCACTCGCCACGTGCAGTGGTCAAATGTTACTCTGTGGTAATGAGGCTTTAGCATGACCCACTTCAATTTCCACTACACAGCACTCTGTCACCAGTGGAAATTTTTGAAGGTCAGATCTGCATATCAAGCCCTTAGTAAGGAAGCACTTCGCCGAGCCTGTCCTGATATCAGGCTGTTAGAGCTGAGTGAGTTAAAGATCGACAGATGTAGTGTTCGTCTCATTTAGTGTTAGCAATAGCATACATAAAAGATTTGAAGACAGAAAAATGTATTGTTAATTTTCGTTTACTGTTATCATATGTGAGAAACTTGAAGACTGACAAATGAGGACTTGAAGACTGACAAGTGTGTTGTTGTGACAAATGTAGTGTTGGCATTCACATATTGTAAGTTGTTAGAATACATGAGAAACTGAAGACTGATGAAAGTAATGTTAGTATTCAGTTGTTATGAGCTGTTGACATGTATGAGAACTTTAAGCCCCAAATGTCCACGCCACAGACCATCGATAGAAATCCGCTGATGCTGTCATCATCATCATCAGGTGCCTTGTCGCATGACGTTGGTGATTATGGACTTCCATTTGTCTCTTTCTCTTGTTGCCTCAATCACATCTTCCACCCTCCCTGTCTTCAGCCACTCTGTAAGTCCGTCTAGTATCTTCTCCCTGGGTCTACCCGCTGCTCTCCTTCCCTCCAGCTTTCCCATTGTGACCAGGTGTTCCAAATCCCCTTTCCTCATAAAATGGCCTATGAATGTCGCCTGCCTTTTCCTAATCTTCCTTATGAATGATCTACTTGTGTCTGCCTCCATCAAGATTGTCTCGTTTGTTTTCTTTGCTGTCCATGGAACTCTCAACATCCTTCTCAAAAACCACATCTCGGTTGCCTCAATCTTGTTCTGGCTTTGCTTGTTGACTGTCCATGCCTCGCAACCGTACAACAGTATTGGTTCTATATAAATACTTCCACTTCAGCAAAGACATGAGTATCTCAACACATGTACAGACAGTCTGCCGCAAAGCATACAATGACCTTAGACGCATTAGTTATATTCGCCACTTACTTTCAGAAGACGCTACCAAAACATTTCTTTCTGCCTTTGTTCTCTCCAAATTAGACTACTGTAACTCCCTCTTTTCTGGCTGTCCTCAAAATCAATTTGACAAACTTCAAAAAGTACAAAACTCTGCCGCTAAACTTGTTTCTCGTTCCCGCAAGCATGATCATGTCACACCTATTCTCAAATCCCTTCACTGGTTGCCTGTTCAAGCTCGCATTGACTATAAGCTTGCCTCACTATGCCACTCTTTTTTCTCTGATCTCTCTCCTCGCTACCTGGCTGATCTTCTCTCTGTGTACACTCCTTCTAGAAATCTCCGCTCCATTGCTGATACCAGATTGCTCCGTGTTCCACGCGTGCGCACAAAAACATTTGGACATCGCTTTTTCTCCTTCGCAGCCCCCACTATCTGGAACTCTCTTCCCTTTGAAATCCGACACCTAAAATCGACTTCTTCTTTCAAAACAGCTCTAAAAACTCACCTCTTTCAAAAATATTATCAGTAAGTTCAACCTCATTTCCCCCCAGCCTAATAGTAGAAACGGTGTGTTAGTGTGTGTGTATGTTATAGTAGGTAGGTGGGGGTGGGGGTGGGTGATTATAGAGCCCAATGTGCCTCACAGTACTTTGGGGTATAGCCATGGGGGTTGTGGGGTGCATTTGGACTTGCGTGAGAATCCGTGTATGATTGTAGCATATGTAGTATTTTTATGGATTTATTCTATTACTTTGTATTGTGTATTTAGTGTATGTACGTGAGGTCCGAGAGATTGAAATATTGTGAGTGAATGATTGTAAAGCGTCATAAGCTCCGCTGTAGGCAGAGATGTGCGCTTATAAATGGTCTCTTATTATTATTATTATTATTATAACATTCAAGAACTCTCTTCCTGATGTTAATTGATAGGCATTTGTTGGTAAGAATGCTCTCCATTTTGTTGTTTTGGCTTGGCCAATTCTGCTGGCTACCTCTGATGTGCATCTGCCATCTGGTGAAATGATCATTCCCAGGTATTTAAATTTATCAACCTGTCTCAAGGTTGTGCCATTTGCTGTTATTTTTGCATGAGGGGATTTCATGTTTTTTACTGAACACCATGACTTCAGTCTTCCTGCTGTTTAGTTCCAACCCCTTACCTTTGCTTTCTATTTCAAGTATATTCACAAGGTTTTGTAGGTCCCTTTCACTTTCTGCAATTAGCACGGTGTCATCTGCGTATCGAATGTTGTTTATCATTTTTCCTCCAACCTTTAATCCAGGGTCTTCCTCTAGGTTTCTCATGTTTTTGCTGTAAAGTGAAAACAGATCTGGTGACAAAACACAACCCTGTCTGACTCCTCTTTTGATGTTTTGGAAAGAGCTTATATCGTTTTTTATTCTCATTGCAGCTGTTTGTTCCCAATACATATTTCTGATTATTCGTAGATCTTTTCCATCAATATTGAGTCTTTCTAGTTGGTTGATCAAAGGCTGCAGCCCAGGCAGACAGACCAGCGTCAGACTTCATCTGTGCCCTCTGCCACAGGGACTGTCATTCCCGCGTTGGACTGGCCAGCCACACCCGACGCTGCACCAGAATAAACACCAAGAGCGCAACTCCATAGTCTTCCGAGACTGAAGGACGCCTATATGATCAATTCTTCATGTCTTACCTGATCGAAAGCCTTGGTATATTCAACAAAGCATAAATGTAAATCCTTGTTCACCTCGATTGACTTCTCTATGATAGTTCTTAGGATGTATGTGGCATTAATAGTTCCTATCCCTTCCACAAATCCACACTGTTCATCTGCTATTTCTCTTTTGATTCTATTCCTTGTCCTCATCATGATTATTCTTACTAGGATCTTGGTTTCATGACTCATCAAACTGATTGTACGATGGAGTTCGCATTCTATAGCCCCTGTCTTCTTTGGAAGTGCAATGGAAATTGATTTTGACATATTTTGGGGATTTTTCTAGTGTCATAAATTTGATTTAGGATTTATTTTTTCTATACCGAATTCCTCCAGAGCCTCGATCATCTGCCGATGCTGTCAGCAGTGGAAATTTCCGGAGGGCTAATTTTAGAACTGCTGAATTATTTTTTATGATCAACACAGAAGATTAATCACAATATGCTAATTAGGTCAAACAAGTCACTGGTAACAAAAAGAAAAAAAAAACTCTTTTGATGCCATAATAGCTTTGTAAATAACGGAGTCATTTTTGGGGTCACGAGACTGACCTCGACGCCATTTTACTGCGTGTGCTACAATCCTTGTTATTTACCGACTGCGTATGGGAGCTCGTATTTCGTGAGATTGAGTTCATCGGAACGTAAAATCGATTCTAATGTCTTGGGAAATGAATATTCTGAAGAGTGAGATCCCTCTGACGCATCTGATGTGGACCAAACACCACCGAATCGACGTCGAAGTGGATCCGATGGAGCAAAAGGGTGAGTTGACTGATGGGCTGGTTGTCTAAATATAGATATTTCCACTTCGCTTCACATGCAGTATCGGTAGATAATCTGTTACCTTATGTATCATGATTGAAACTTTCACTAAGAAGTCTTTCTAAAACACATAAAAGTCTTTTCGTAGTGAAAGACTAAGGAGTTTGTTCATGCACACTTTGTGAGACAGTAAAGTGCGAGTGAGAATGACGCCACTGACTGACAGAGAGGGTGGAGCGGGAGGGAGAGCTTGCAGGACTGTGTTTTGTGTTCTGCTGTGTGTGTGCAATTTTAAATTGTGCCGAGAAATTGAATTTAGCTGGTGTTTTTATAAGTTTATTTGCCATGTGTGTGTGTGTGTGTGTGTGTGTGTGTGTGTGTGTGTGTGTGTGTGTGTGTGTGTGATACATGAATCTGTGTAAACATGCATACTAATGATTTCTATTTCTTTTAGTTGTCCAAATCTGGTGTGTCTGGGGTCACCAAATATCTCCTTTTGATTTTTAACTTGGCAGATATTATTGTTGCTGCTTTCCGAAACTGTTGATACAAGCTGTTTAGTTTACTACTGGATGCTGTCATAGTGATACTTGTGTGTGTGTGTGTGTGTGTGTGTGTGTGTGTGTGTGTGTGTGTGTGTGTGTGTTATGCTCCATTTATTTTCGAAATTTTAGTGTAATGTAGTAATAGTTAAGAATTTGAATTTATTCTAAATAGCCTGCCCCATCTGATTTCAGTGTATGGAGCTACATGAAATGAGTGCAGACTCTGGTCCCACTGATATGCCACCCAGGTTCATCCCTGCTCAGGTCCCAGGTGTTCAGTTGTCAGATGAGGTGAAGACCTGCTCCAATTTCCAGCTGTTTGTGACACCCTTCATGTTTTTCCAGATTTTTTTTTATCCTGGATAGTGTACATCATCGGTGCAGTTAGACAACTGAATACGGCCACAGACATGGACCAGAGAAACCAACTCTGTTCAAAGGCCAGATGAAATAAAGCAGTTCTCTGCACTTCCTCATGTACATGCCCATGAATAAGATTACTAAGAATGTAAATTGGTAGATTATTTATGGCCTATTCATTTTGAAGGATGTAACTGTAGTGTTAAGATCAGTATCCTGTCAGTTGGTCACCATTATTCATTCCAAATCAGTTAGATCCTGTTAAATGATAATGCTTGTTTGTGCTTGTTTTCCAAATTTAAATTGATAGGTCAGCCTCACACAGGACAATAATATTGAAACTTGAAATGTTCTTGATTCATGAACTTGTACTTACCTTTTAAACTATATTCTAACACATGGTGTGTCTTGCAAATTACCCTGTACATGAGAGCTTGAGATAAAAATGTTGGTGTGTCACTGTGTGTATGTTCATTTTTTTGGTTGAATTTGCCATAAAATCTTTTTGTGCTTGCGTGCATGTGTGTGTGTGTGTGTGTGTGTGTGTGTGTGTGTGTGTGTGTGTGTGTGTGTGTGTGTGTGTGTGTGTGTTTTGTCTTTGTTTTCATGCATACATACATACATACATACATACATATATATATATATATATATATATATATATATATATATATATGTAACAGAGTGCCTTGCTCTGTTACGATCTTTCCCCATTTACCTACAACGCTCAAAGGCAACGCCGTGTAGCGTGCTTGCCTAGATAAAAAACGCCTTGCGTTCTCTTGGTCAAATTGTACTATTATCTCACAGCCTCTGCCTACCCATAGCTATGCATTGAACATTCCAAGGATCTAGCCAGTACATGACGATTGTAGATAACACACTGCTAAACAATTAGCAGATCTACAATGTGTACATGTACTCGAAAGCGGGCCTACGACAAGATTTTGTCGTCATCTCCAGTCAGTATTACGTGGTAGTTTTACAGAACGTAGAGGGGGGGCCGTCACTAATGTATGCATGCTGCCTTCAGCATTATAGAACAATCGCCGTGTAATTGCCGGCGGGAACACTCAGACAATGACCGCAGGGCGCGTCTGTCTCAACCGCCTTAGGTATTTGTGGCTTGATAGCGAGCATATACCCACTCGCGAAACTGCCGGACAATGACCAGCGTTTCACTTGTGTGTACTGACGCGCTGCGTTAAAACTACACACTAAGTGTTGATTGATTAATTAGGTGAGAACAACCAATCAGACCTTGCCATCTGAAAGGTTTGAGATTTGAAAATATGACCATCATGCTCTGTTCCCAGAGTACAAATTAACAAGGCGCATCATAGCGTGTGCTTTTCCACCGCCACTCTCAGTATTACCAGAGGTGCCCTTTCCTGCCACCACTCTTGATCTCACAGCAGGTGATCATCTTCACGGCATTACTGTAGCACTGTCTTCTTTGGCGTCTTCTTTGGCGTCTTCTTTGGCATCTTCCTTCCTGTCTTCTTCTTCGTATTCTTTTGTCTCCTTCCATATCCCAGTACGGTCCTTTTCCCTTATTGTCATTTCCCCATTTTCCCTGTTTTCCTTCCCTACCTATCCTCATCAAGAGATAATAAAGAGTCAAGTAACACAACGAGGACTTGTGTTTTGATTGAGAGACTTCCCTTTCTGCTCTGGATTATAGGACCACCACAGCAATCATCACCAAACCCCTTAACCCACTCATCCATCTCACCTGGCGCTGCGATATCACAATACCATCATCACCAAACCCCCCCCTTAACCACGCGACCTATCACACTTGGCGCTAGCGAGCAGGGTCCAGATTCGGAAAGGGAACAAGAAAACAAGAAGACAGTGCTACAGATTCATCAAGTTGCCAAACCATGTCGACACCACAACTGTACCGACTTCCAAAACTGTCCGGAGATGAAAGCAGTGCAGAAATCGACGACTTCATTCAGGAGGCCAGATTGATCCTACAGCTCCAGCCCCTGGATGACAAAGCAGCTGCCCTCTGGCTCATATCATCGTTAGAGGGCCCAGCTCGTCGGGAGATGCTATGGCAACCAACGGCAAGAGTGGACACTCCAGACAAGATCCTGAAGATCATCCAGGACAACTGGGGTGACCAGAGGGACTCCACAACCCTTGCTGCCACCTTCTACAACAGGCAGCAGGGAAAGGGGGAGACTGTCATTGAGTACGCGACTCACCTACGCGTACTCTGGATGAAGGCCAACCAAGCTGAAGAGGGGACATTGTCACCAACGCAGCTTCGGGACGCCTTCGTCTGTGGTCTCTCCCCAGGCGCTCTCAGGAGGGATGTCCGGGGATACATAAGAGATCATCCGGACACCACCTTCGAGGGAGCCAAGATGGAGGCCCTGCGGTGGATGAGAGAGGACAGCTGTGCAGAACACCACCTGGCACAGCTGATAGTGGCCAACTCCAGCCCAGTCATCGCCCGTATGGAGGCACAGCTGGCAGAACTCGGTGCCAGCATAGACCAAGAACTCCAGCGGCGCGACACTGCGGCTAAACCTCAACCACCATGGCAACCACCTCTCCACAGCGGCGAACAGCGACCATTACCACAGCAACAGCAGCCACCAGAACACTGTCTTTGGTGTGACCGGGTCGGCCACACTGAAGACAAATGTTGGAACCAGCGGCGGTATGAGAAGAGGGCCAAGCGGCGACGGCAGCCTGCACCCAAGAGGGCTGCAAAGCAAAGTGCAGACCCTGCAGTCACCCACAGACAAGCTGCAGGACACAAAAGGAAGAAGCAACATCCAGGCAAGTCCAAGCCTGCCAATACTCCTCCCTTGCCCAATTCTCCCTCTCTTCTTCATCAGCCCTCCAAATCTGCTGCTGCCCCCAATCTCCGCTGTGCCAGCCAGAACCTGAGTGCGGCCAGCACCTCTAGAGCTGCCGGTGCACGTCCTGTTCCAGTGCCCCGCAGACACCGTCGATCCAGAGGCCACCCGAGCCATGATGGTCAACAACAGGACCCAGCAGCACCGGAGCAGGTGACGTCTACACCAGCAGCTGACGACGACCTGCAGGTAGGCATGTATGTTTACCTGCGGGACATGATTCCTGGTTCCAGCACAGCATGGACCAACACCTGGTTGCCGGACCTGTATTGTGTGACGGCACGCCATCCCCAGCACCGTCACATCTACACAGTTCAGTCACTGGCAGGTGGCCCCCACCAGGCCATTTCCAGAATCCACCTCCTGCCAGCACCTGGGTCCATGCCAGACATGAAGCCACAACCAGACCCGGAGTCATCTGACTCCGAAGATGAGCAGTGGCTAGTCTGCCCACAGCCACGGCGCAGAACAACGCGGCCCATGGTGACAACAGCACCTGAGCCCGCTATACCAGAGCAGACGACTACACCAGTCCCTCCAAGACGGTCAACACGCCTCATGAATAGGACACTTTGAGAAGTCCTATTCTACAAAGGGACAAATATTAATGAGTATATATTTTTAGGTTCAACTGACCACAATAATATTTACCTGGACAAATTACTGCATAAGGAAAATTTCCTTTTTTGTATGTGTTTAAATTGATAATCTGCCAAAGCTATGAACATTATATTTAGTCATTCTTTTCACTTAGCATGTAATAACCATGCCATTGAAAACCTGGATTGTCACATTGATGCGATGCTTTTGATATTTACATATATTTTTATACATTTGTCATTTTGTTTCCCGTAATGAATGTTTTGATGCATAGGTATGGCAAAGAGGCTTTAGTGAACTTATTAAATGCTACTTTCTTTAATGCTACTTTCTCTAGCTTATTATGTTAAGGCATTTGCCATTTCAGTGTTTCATACTTTCGTACTGCCAGTTATGTTGACCAATTCAGAGTCCTAACTTGACCAAGCAGTGTAACTGTCCTTTCGGAACTGAAATTGCTGCAACTCTCCAGTGTGCCCATGCATACCCTAGCTAATATGCAAGTGGATTGCATACTCCACCATATCCCCACAGCAGTTCAAAATTTTGTGAATTCTTGAGGTGGCCCTCAAATTTCAGCCTTCAAGAATTTACCCAATGTTCGCGCACCATCGCGGACGATGGTTTTCAAATTGGTGGGGGGAGGTGTAACAGAGTGCCTTGCTCTGTTACGATCTTTCCCCATTTACCTACAACGCTCAAAGGCAACGCCGTGTAGCGTGCTTGCCTAGATAAAAAACGCCTTGCGTTCTCTTGGTCAAATTGTACTATTATCTCACAGCCTCTGCCTACCCATAGCTATGCATTGAACATTCCAAGGATCTAGCCAGTACATGACGATTGTAGATAACACACTGCTAAACAATTAGCAGATCTACAATGTGTACATGTACTCGAAAGCGGGCCTACGACAAGATTTTGTCGTCATCTCCAGTCAGTATTACGTGGTAGTTTTACAGAACGTAGAGGGGGGGCCGTCACTAATGTATGCATGCTGCCTTCAGCATTATAGAACAATCGCCGTGTAATTGCCGGCGGGAACACTCAGACAATGACCGCAGGGCGCGTCTGTCTCAACCGCCTTAGGTATTTGTGGCTTGATAGCGAGCATATACCCACTCGCGAAACTGCCGGACAATGACCAGCGTTTCACTTGTGTGTACTGACGCGCTGCGTTAAAACTACACACTAAGTGTTGATTGATTAATTAGGTGAGAACAACCAATCAGACCTTGCCATCTGAAAGGTTTGAGATTTGAAAATATGACCATCATGCTCTGTTCCCAGAGTACAAATTAACAAGGCGCATCATAGCGTGTGCTTTTCCACCGCCACTCTCAGTATTACCAGAGGTGCCCTTTCCTGCCACCACTCTTGATCTCACAGCAGGTGATCATCTTCACGGCATTACTGTAGCACTGTCTTCTTTGGCGTCTTCTTTGGCGTCTTCTTTGGCATCTTCCTTCCTGTCTTCTTCTTCGTATTCTTTTGTCTCCTTCCATATCCCAGTACGGTCCTTTTCCCTTATTGTCATTTCCCCATTTTCCCTGTTTTCCTTCCCTACCTATCCTCATCAAGAGATAATAAAGAGTCAAGTAACACAACGAGGACTTGTGTTTTGATTGAGAGACTTC
>JAPXFY010007321.1:0-10983 GCA_030674185.1 Monoplex corrugatus | reverse complement strand
CTTTTATGTACAGTATCTGCTGTTGCTGTATATTTCTATTACTGTGACACGGTGACTATCAAATCAAGTCTAAAGCAAAAAGATATAGAAATGAATAAACAGTTTTCCACAAGACTAGTCATCATGAAAACCATGGGGCCATAACCAAGTTTGTCTCAACAATAAATTAGTGCACACAGGCCATCATTTTGGAATGCTTGAACTTGTCCACACGATTGTTCCAATGATACTAATCCATGACCCAATCACTGTAATGACCATTTAAATACACAGCAAATCAGTATTCATCAAACCAAAACCCAAATCAGTATTCATCAAACCAAAACCCAAATCAGTATTCATCAAACCAAAGCAGCACGTATGTTGTAACAAGGCAAATGTTTCAAGGGAATCAATCAATGCATGACTGGTAATAATTCAGTTTCGAAGAGTAACTGTCTGGAACAACTGGAGTTTTCTCTGTTTTTCTTTTTTTAAGACAAAATTAGATCTTCTCTCATCTGCACAAATTATCAATGCTTTTTATCACGAAGAAAAATCGTGTTTTTCTTAATAAAATGCCAGAAAAGGAATTTCCCTTTGTCATTTCAAGTCAACGTTACAGAGTCTATCGAAATAGATTATGGAGATAAGTCAGATGCGTATTTGTGAAGGAGGATGTCATGTTGAAAGAGTGAAATGCTATGAGACAATCGTCGATATAAAAGAAGTCTTCTTGGTTATTTTGACAAGGCATTAGACAAGAATCTGCATCGCTTACTGAGACTACTGCTATCTAATGGCTGTGTACCTGCTATGTGCGTATACCAGACAGTTCATAACAGACCATTAATGAAGTTGTTGGAGACAAAAAGTAAAGAGTGTGTGCCACTGTTGCTCAGTTATAGCAGTAACTGTCGCAGTCTGCAGAATATTGTCACCTCCATCATCTCACGGGAAATAAACGTTTTTCCTTGGAACAGACACAGAAGAAGGAGATCCTATATAGTAAACAACGCCTAGAACTTACCATTGACTTAAAAATTCTTGCTATAGATGATGGGGGCATTGAAGAAAAAGGTGGACTCGTAATTCTTTAGAAAGATTCCTGTATTCAAAACATCATTATAGTAGGCAAGAGTAGTGCTGAGAAACATGTGTTGACACAAAGTCTTTATATCAATCTTCAGAACAATTTGTACATTGGAAAACAGATAATAACGTTTAACGGTAGGCCAGAAAAACATGAAGACAGAGATGATGAAGGAACTAGTTTTATAAGCAAGAGACAGACGCAGAGAAATCTAGGTAATATGAAGAATAATTTTAGTAGGTAAGTTGTCTTTTATTTTTGTATCTGATTACAGACAGAAAAGAAACAGTAGACAAGTAACGACAATTGTAAGTAAATCAAATGTGGGGGTACAAGTAAACTGGTATGTTAGAAGCAAACCATGATTTAAAATCAGACAAGAAGGTGATTGACATGAAACTAAAGTGCGATTTTCATGATCAGGAAGAAAAGATTCCTAAGATGCTAAGAAAAGAGATGACATGCTGATTCTGACTGATTTCCCGTTAGGCTTCAATTTTCTTTTGTGTGAAAAGTGTTGGAAATATGTTATACTGGTTGACATGTTTGTATTGTGATCATCCTTCTATTTGTGTTTGTATGTGCATGGGTGGGTGCATCAGTGAGTGAGTGTGTGTGTGTGTGTGTGTGTGTGTGTGTGTGTGTGTGTTTGTGCTGTGTGTGTGTGTACATATGCGTGTATATGTGTGTGTGGGGGGGGGGGGCGTGTGTGTGTGTTTGTTTGTGTGTATATGTGTGTGTGTGTGTGTGCGTGTGTGTGTGTATGTGTGTATGTGTGTGTGTGTGTGCATGTGTGCTATTCAATAGTTTCTGTATACATTAATACAATGCATTTTGCTTAGAAAAGAGGAACATTTGCGCAACCTAATACAACATAGTTGTAGAATTATTCCTTATGCAACATGCATACATACTTTGGTATTAAACCACTACAGAATTTTGAGTCACAGGTAGAACTGATGCAAAATTGTCACATTGATTATGTCCAATATTGGAGATTTAAGACACTGGTTTATTTCCCATCTCAATCTATATTGCCACAGCCTGCAGAATGTATACATCTAAACAAACAGGTCATCAGCATCCTCTTCTACATGTCTTTATAAGAGAAATGTCTACATTTCTGAACAGCTCACATTTATTATTCCCACTCTCACATAATGCACATCTGTGGCTTTAACTCCTGACTCATGTGGTTGGCAACACTATATGGTCATTTTTAAGAACTTCATTTTAGTATTGAAAGATTTGCATCATTTTTATTTGTAAATGTTTGAAGATAAAATCTATTCGATAATTCGTGGGTTTATTATGTTTATTTGTTTCCTTCCTTCTTCTCTTCTTCATTCCTTCCTTCTTTCATTCCTTCCTTCCTTCATTCATTCTTTCAATCGTTCGTTTTTTCATTCATTCATTCATTCATTCATTCATTCATTCATTCATTCATTCATTCATTCATTCACTCTTCCATCCATCCATTCGTTCGTTCAATCGTTCGTTCGTTCGTTCATAGTCTTTTTTCTTGATTATTTGCTTAAGATTTGCTGATTGTTCTCTTTAATCTTCAAAAACAATTTTCGTTAGATTTGGACTTGCACTGGTTTGACAGAAAGAGTTTTAGACAGATGTTTACAGTCATCCATTTCTTTACAGACATTGTTTGCAATGAACACATCATTAATATACTCCATGAATAAAGAAGATCAGCATTTCAGAATGTGTGTGTGTGTGTGTGTGTGTGTGTGTGTGTGTGTGTGTGTGTGTGTGTGTGTGTGTGTGTGTGTGTGTGTTCGTGTGTTGTGCGTGCGTGCGTGCATGCGTGTGTGTGTGTGTGTGTTTGTGTGTGTGTGTGTGTGTGCATGTGTGTGTGTCAGTCTTATTAAGCTCAATATAAATAAATAAATAAAAGGTCAGAAAGGAATAACTCATTTCTAATTTATCTTCGTATACATTCGTACTGGGGATGACAGTTTCTCAACATACACGGTGGCTCAGAGCATGTACAGTAATGAAAATACTTTAAAAACTGATTTGGACTTTATATGCAAGACACATACTTCTACAATATATAGAGTGTACGACAGAGGACATAGAAGTATGGGTATCATGAAGCACATACACGCATGTACACGAGTGAATACATACTCACACAGGGTCTATCAATACATACATATCCTAATGGTCATACCAATCTGCGCATATATATATATATATATATATATATATATATATATATATTTATTTATATATTTACACAATGCCACAAAACATGCACTGATATCATGACTCACCATGAATATACCGATGTATAAAATGAAAATCAGCAATTAGAAAACAAAATTAAAGTCAACAGCATAACCAGCAACAATACAGATGTCTGTATGAATGATCAAAATGTTAAAGACATCAACTGTTCCAAGTACCTGGGAGCTACTCTGATCACAGAAGATAGCAGCACCACAGAAATACACTTCAGAATCACAACTAGAATACTAGCGATGTCGAGACTGGATCGAATCTGGAGAAGGATCATTATCAACTACCTAAGCAAGCATAGATACAGTAGTTACCCTAAGTCTCTGTTGTCCTATATTGCTGAGAAGATTGGACACTGATAACTGTATTCAGGCCCTTTGAGGTCAAGTATCTTGGCAAATCGCTTCATATGTTCTACATCAGAAATGACATCAGTGAACACATACAGATCACGATATAAACACATCTATGATTCCACAGGAACAATTTAAGACAACAGTGAAAATGGCTGTTATCATGATCACCATTCAGGGTGACTGTTGAAATGAGGCTGTTGATGAGATCAAGACAGTAAGAGCTGGCTGGTATATACTAAAGACTGGACCAATCTCGGTATGTGTGAAATGCCTGTTGTTATACATCAGAGATAGTGACATGATCATGTCTGCTGCTGCGTCCTATCAGTCCCAAATGACCACGCTGGTTATAGGATGAGTACATGAAGAAGGCAAATGAAGCATTGGACTGCTTTCACCAAAATAGCTATTTGCATGCAATCTAACAACATTGAGTGGAGGCGTGTGTTAAATTAATAACAAAAACAACAAAACTGTCTGATTCAGCAAATAAAGAAGTCACTGCAATGCAGTGCGACGGAGTGGTTAGAGCAACAGACTACTAACTGGGAGATTACAGGTTAGAACTTCTTGTCCAAATAACCGTATTGGGAATTTTTGGCCAAACCAATTCTTTTTCATAGGTAAGCAAGCTGAAGGCTCGCTGGAAGACTAGGAGCACACCATCAAATTCCATTGTCTTTGTGAATGTGTCAATTAGAGTTTTGCTTAAATATCCAGACCATCATCACTGGAAACTGTGAGTGTATGGTGTGCTTGATGCCAAGACATGTACTAAAAGCAGGTACAGAATATAGCTCTGTCACACAGTCACAAACTAAAAAGAAACTCCTAAGGGTCATAAGCACCATTCCCATCGTCGTTATCGCAGGATTGTGAACACTTTTCTTGGATTCTGTACCTGTCACTGCCTGTTCTCATAATGGCTTCAATGTTGGTGGTTTGGAGTTGCGGTAGAGGAGTAAAATATGTAATGTGGGGATAGTGATACATAAGAGATGGAAAAGAAGGGGGATAAAATAGAACGAAGTACATAGATAAATTCGTAGTTGGAGATATAAGATTTTACTCAGCTACTTAACATAAGCTTCAATGGACAAAGTCATGAAGAAAAACATCAGGATTCCTTGGAGATTTAGTGAAGGTTAATGTACAGTCTGAGATAACAATAGCCTTCCTGGTTATATTGCATAGTTTTGATTTTGCACCTGTGTACATGAGTCCTATGTTTTTTCTTCATTTATTTTCAGTTTGTTTAATTTAATTCCTGCTGCTGTGTTCTTGGTGGTGTTTTCAGTTTCTCTAGCAGGAAAACAGCTGAAGAGTTCCAACTAGTTCTGGTTAAGAAGGAACAAAACTGAACTTCCCCAGGCTTTAAATTCTTCGATTTACAATGGGTGCCCAATTATTATGTCGTTAAGACATCCATCAAACGTGTGACTTGAATTTGAGACTCTTGATCATTTTGGATGCACGGGTTCAGTCCAAGGTGGAGGACTAATCTCTTAGAAAAGACAACAGCAGAGAGGAACCCAGTAGTGTTGATCTGGATGCAGGTGGAACCTGTGAGAGATTATGGACTTTAGGGGCTGAAACATTTGCTTGAAGAAAGCTTCCGTTTGAGCACAATCTACTGTCCAACTTTCACCAGATTTTCTTATAACTGAACCATTTATCAAATGTTACAAATACACTTTAAATGTAACGACTTACTTACATTTGTATTATTTACAAACTGATCTGAAAACAATTGAGTTGCATGTTCCTTTTGTTCACAGCAACGTGTGCAGAAAATGAGACAAAAAAGTGAAAAAGAGCATGTAGTATGGCTTGACTATATTTTGCTCCGTTTTCTGCAAGCCAGGTGAACAGCTGTCACATACAGCATTTCGTGCTGGACATCAACGCAATATGAACTTGCACCTGTGGAGTGTTTTGAGATGTGTTCCTGCAGTGATTGTGGCAGACAATCTGTCAACGACTTTCCCAAACGCACATCAAACAGTCAGTGGATCTCCATTCATTTGACAACTAAGTGGAACATTTTGGTAATTTTGTCAGTCACTGTCATCTGCTGTACAGGTATGTATGCCTTTGTTATTGACAAAATGCTTATATTTGTTTGTTTGGTTGGTTGATTGGTTTGTTTATTTTTTTCTACACCCAGTATGAATAAATTTCATTCTATTTAAGAAAAAATAAATAGCAGACAACAAAATGTTTACATTTCTAACCCCACCCCCACTTAGGAGTAAACAGCAAGGATACAGCTCCTGCCTTCAAACCTGATTGTGTTGAAATGCACAGGTGCAATGTTTGATCAGTAAAGAAAATGTGTATAACTTGATGTTATCATGTGAACATCTGCCTGAACCTGTTTAGGGTTGGTCAAAATAAAACAGTAATCAAAAAGAGATTCCCACCTACTTCATGATGCTGGCCAGTACAGGAGTTGTGGACTCTACTATTTTACTTCTCTAAATCTCAGTGTGTCAGACAACCTTTACTTTTTACTCCATTGTGAGCCATCCACTGTGTAGAGTGCATCGAAATGATGTACTAGTGAAGAAAATCTTCACATGCTCATATCACTTGTGCTCATGATCCAACTTGTGTACAATAGAAAATGAAGCAAGTTGAGACCACAACTTGTAATTTCCTTCCAACACTCTTTCACGGACTATCCGCTGTTATGGTGCGTGTAGGATGACGTATGTTGTCTGATGTATTCATTAGTTTGACAAACTAATGGGCCAATTAACTTACATAGCAAAGCTAATCAACGATTTGTTATTTATGTTCTTTACTCAGTTTCACAATCATTGAAAATGTTGTAGTTATCTTTGTCCAGTCTCGGGCATTATGTAACTTTGGACATTTGGACTTTCCAGTGTAGGCCTACTTAACATTTTTAAACCACTTTAGTTCATTGAATAATGTTAGTATTGGTGAAGACAACGTGGAACACGCAGCCTGTAGTTCACCCAATCGTGAACTGCAAGGGAGATGATAAAGGCATCACTTTCACAATTCTGGTATGAAAGACAGCTGAGCTGTACACCACATGATTCCATTATGACCACAGATGTCTGAAAATTTTTTTACCTGTCTTAAAGACACAAATCAGCGTATCAAAGAAGATAAAGGAATTGTAGAGGAAATGCCAATAATAGCTGAGATCTGAAGACAAAAACTTCGTCAAAATAAACAGAATCTATGCTTAAAACAATAGACACAACATAGTAACATTTGTAAAATGTAGCATTTTCTCTCTCTCTCTCTCTCTCTCTCTCTCTCTCTTTCTTTCTTTCTTTCTCTGTGCCCCTCTCTGTCTGTCTCTCTCAATCTCTCTCTCTCTATCTGTCTCTGTCTCTGTCTGTCTGTCTGTCTCTTTGTCTTTGTGCCTATTTGTCTGCCTGTCTGTATCTCTGTCTCTCTCACTCTTGCTCTCTCTCTCTCTTTCTCTCCATTCACTCACTCTCTGTCTCAATATGAACAGATGTTTGTACACACATGGACATAAATGGTTATGAGCATTTATGTGTTTTCATGACCATTTCTATATATGTGTATGCATGCTTTTATATGGAGGAATTTGGCATAGAAAAAATAACAGTCCTCCTAAATGAAATTTACGACACTGGAAAAATCCACAAAGATATGTCAAAATCAATTTTCATTGCACTTCCAAAGAAGACTGTGGCTATAGAATGCGAACTCCATCGCACAATCAGTTTGATGAGTCATGTAACAAAAATCATGTTAAGAATAATCATGATGAGGACGAGGAATAAATTCAAAAGGGAAATAGCAGAAGAACCGTGTGGATTTGTGGAAGGGAAAGGAACTATTTATGCCATATACGTCCTAAGAACTGTGATAGAGAGGTCAAATGAGATGAATAAGGATTTGCATTTATGCTTTGTTGACTACACCAAGGCTTTCAATCGGGTAAGACATGATGAATTGATCAAACAACTGGAGAGACTCAATGTTGATGGAAAAGTTCGAATAATAAGAAATATGTACTGGGAACAAACAGCTGCAATGAGAATAGAAAACAATGTAAGCTCTTTCCAAAACATCAAAAGAGGAGTCAGACAGGGTTGTGTTTTGTCACCAGATCTGTTTTCACTTTACAGCGAAAACATCATGAGAAACCTAGAAGAAGACCCTGTATTAAACGTTGGAAGGAAAATGATAAACAGCATTCGATACGCAGATATTATCGTGCTAATTGCAGAAAATGAAAGGGACCTACAAAACCTTGTGACTATACTAGAAATAGAAAGCAAAGGTAAGGGGCTGGAACTAAACAGCAGGAAAACTGAAGTCATGGTGATCAGTAAAAACCATATAATCCCCTCATGCAAAATAACAGCAAACTCTAACATATGTTGATAAATTCAAATACCAGGGAACGATTATTTCATCTGACGGCAGATGCACATCAGAAATAGCCGGCAGAATTGGCCAAGACAAAACAGCATTCAAGAAGATGACAAGCATTCTTATCAACAAATGCCTATCAATTAGCACCAGGAAGTGAGTTCTTGAATGTTATATAGAACCAATACTGTTGTGCAGATGTGAGGCGTGGACAGTCAACAAGCAAATCCAGAACAAAATTGAGGCAGTCAAGATGTGGTTTGTAAGAAGGATGTAGAGAGTTCCATGGACAGGAAAGAAAACAAACGAGACAGACTTGATTGAGGCAGACACAAGTAGATCATTCATAAGGAAGATTAGGAAAAGACAGGCAAATTTGAAGGCCATTTTATGAGGAAGGGGGATTTGGAGCACCTGGTCACAACAGGACAGCAAGAGGGAAAGAGTGCACCAAGTAGACCCAGGGAGAACATGCTGGACGGACTTGCAGAGTGGCTGGGGACAAGGAGGGTGGGGGAGATGCTAGGGGCAACGAGAGAGAGAGACAGATGGAAGTCCATGATCGCCAACGCCATGCGGCAGGTCACCTGGATGATGATGATGATGATGATGATGATGATGATGCTTTTATGTACAGTATCTGCTGCTGTTGCTGTATATTTCTATTACTATGACACGGTGACT
Source organism: Monoplex corrugatus (assembly GCA_030674185.1). Taxonomy (NCBI): domain Eukaryota; kingdom Metazoa; phylum Mollusca; class Gastropoda; order Littorinimorpha; family Ranellidae; genus Monoplex; species Monoplex corrugatus. Next base: position 2,226 of record JAPXFY010007321.1, on the reverse strand, counting down.
ATCAAATCAAGTCTAAAGCAAAAAGATATAGAAATGAATAAACAGTTTTCCACAAGACTAGTCATCATGAAAACAATGGGGCCATAACCAAGTTTGTCTCAACAACAAATTAGTGCACACAGGTCCTTATTTTGGAATGCTTGAACTTGTCCACACGATTGTTCCAATGATACTGATCCAAGACCCAATCACTGTAATAAACATTTAAACACACAGCAAATCAGTATTCATCAGACAAAAGCCCAAATCAGTATTCATCAAACCAAAGCCCAAATCAGTATTCATCAAACCAAAGCAGCACGTATGTTGTAACAAGGCAAATGTTTCAAGGGAATCAATCACTGCATGACTGGTAATAATTCAGTTTCGAAGAGTAACTGTCTGGAACAACTGCTGTTTTCTTTGTTTTTCTTTTTTATAAGATAAAATTAGATCTTCTCTCACCTGCACAAATGATCAATGCTATTTATCACGAAGAAAAAACTTATTTTACTTTAAAAAATGCCAGAAAAGGAATTTCCCTTTGTCATTTCAAGTCACCGTTACAGAGTCTATCGAAATAGATTATGGAGATAAGTCTTAAGAAAACAAATTCCAATAAACCTGTTTCCTTTATAATGGGTAACTCTGTTGTTAAGATCTGTTTTGCGTGGATGATGGCAGCGTAGTCCTGATTGAAGTGGGTGTAATATTATTACATTATTATTACAAATCATTTGTCTATGGCATGTTCTCCTAACCCACTGGATTCACTGCCAATAACACATGATCAATAATTTTAGTGAAGCGCAGTGAACTCAAGTGTTACAAGAGTTGACCACGTTCTACAATATTACTATTAGGCAATTGGTGTCTTTGTGGACGTACATGCTGGGTTGTTTGATGTTTCTATCAGTGACTCACTGACACAATTCACAGGGTCTTCAGTGTGCCATTTTTTATATTTCTTCATAACTATGTACACTAACGGGGGTTAAGGCACTGGCTGGTCCAAAAGCAGGTTGATATGTGATATCAGAAGAATCAGCACCCTTTATCCACCTGGTGGAGGTGTCTGGATGGCCTGAATCTAAGAACGACCAGTTGGAAGTCTGACATTGACCCACATGACTACCGTGTCTGTCAGTAGTGAATGATCTGTCATATGTGTTGCCATGTACTTGCAAACAAGTCTTTTAGAGGTGTCAAGTGAAGTAACATGTAATGCTGGCATTGGTCTCTTACTGATTTGAACAAAAAATGTCGTACACCAGTGGTAGTTATTTTATCCTTGTGATTATATTGTTTGATATAAAGTAATTACATTTATTTGATGTTGATTGATTAATTGGTGAATGGTGATTGCTTATCATGTGTTTCCAGGAGGTTGATCTCATTGAGATTTCATAACACATCATCAGCTGAGAGCACACAGCTCTCTGACAATGGCTGGCCAAGTAAACATCAAACGTGTTGTAAAACAGCTAAAGAACATTTCTGAGCCACAGTTCACTGAGATTTACAAACAACTGAATCTGAAGGACGATGACTTTTTGGCTGCAATCAAGTGCTGCACAGATATGAATTATAAAAAGGTGTTTATTATGCTAATAAAAACGGAGTATTTAAATGTTCCTCTTGTAATTAAAGCTTTTAAAACGGTGATGGATTTCGGACATGAGAAGTGGATTGCATGTGTTCTTCAGGAAATAGAGCCTCTTCCTCATGATGGTGATTCTAAGAAATGTCTGTGTTCCTGTGTGGCAGAGATACTAGTATCAGACAGTGATGGGCCAGGATTTAAATTACTGACAGAAATAGCTTTAATATGTGATAGAAATGGACTGTTTGCTTTGTCATGCATTCTTCAACATTTCCTGATCAATTCACCAGCAGACGACCAAGGCACACTTCGTCTTGGATATCTTGAAAAGTGGTTCTGTAACAAATCGTCTGTTGGGGAATTGCTGGCTAGGATGCACCTAGCTTGTCTGCACTTTAAAAATAAAGTGTCATCAGATGAAATGTCAAGGAGAGCAGAATTATGCCTAAACCAAAAGCTTTATTGTGTTGCCATGTACATGTGCTTTCTTCACCAGGATTATCAAGGTATGGCTCAGGTGATCACACGCTATCATTCTGATATCGGTGGCTCTCTCACATTTATTCTGTATCTTGGTCTACATCGGGTGATAATGAAGGATACATTAAATGTGATTTTATCTCTGTTTGATTTGTGTGAGGAAA
>JAPXFY010007320.1:0-10984 GCA_030674185.1 Monoplex corrugatus | reverse complement strand
AAAATTTTAATGACGAAACATCCATTTTAAACAATAATACCTCACAAGAAGAAACCCGCTTCTTTTACAAAACAACATTTTTATTTTAAATAACTAAAAAACACCCACATCAATTGTCAATCAACTGACTACGTTTCATACAACAGATGACACTTTACCAGTCAACAAATATAATATTTAGGATATCACACCGTAACTTTTTACTAGGTGAACAATGACACACATCACTTTCTACTTTGATTCTGGGACAATCCAGTGTTCTGCACCAACTTCACATTTTAATATAAACCCCACGACCATTCACGTCCAATATTTGACAGTTTCACAAATCTTGCCCATGACCACAATACAATGGAGTCAGTAACACAGTTGTACTTTGTTTTTTTCAACTCTAAAATGTGGACTAAAGCTGTATGACTGAGGGTAACAAGTGTATATATGTTTCAGCAATTTCAAAGAGCCTTAGCCATTACCCGGTACGTCACGAATGGCTGGGCAATCTGTGAAATGGCTGGAATCGAGGACTGCCTGAAAATTTAATACATATATATATATATTTTATATATATATTTTATATATATATATATATATATATATATATATATATATACAATATATATATACATATATATATACACACACACACTTATATTATATATATGTATGTATTACACAAAACACTGTATTCTATTCATCACTTTAGCTCTGGAACCTGACAACCTCCAATTCGGCAGTGGAGCAACACCCTCTTAGCTGGTGGTGGCAGGCGGCAGATAGCTAGAAGGTCTCCAGATATGGAGATAATCTGTGAAGTAAGACAGGCTTGTTCTGATTGAATAAACAGTCCCGGACCAACTGGCAACATTCCTATCAGGATGGGGTGGGGCAACAGGTAGCACTGTTGCCCCACTGAAACACCCCATGTGTTCCATCACAGATTCATCATGCGGTCGAGAGGTATGTTACAATCTCCAGCCTCAGGATGGGATCCCTGGCTAATCATTACCCCTGTGCTCCCAGGGCAGGGACAGAAGAGCTAGGGGCTAAGGGTGGGGCAGCCCCTACAAAAAACCTAGAAACCTGAAGATAAGTGGTACCAGGCCAGCTTGTGCCTTCTAAAAAGCCACAGCACCAAGCACTATCGCATCATGGATAGACAATAAACTAAGCTGAAACGGAAGCCCTCTTGCAAAGTCGCCTCAATAGTCCAGGCTTCAAAACATCTTCAACAAGTTGTTTTTTTGTCTGAGGCCCTCTCTGTCCTGCAGGTACTTAGAACACAAAAACTGCCATCCTGACAAAAGCACTAAAAGAAACTGCCTTAGCAGAAGACTGGTGTGCTGTTGGATTACGGCCCACAACGATGCCCCCCTGGGAAAACAAAACAGGCTGATCACCTAGCAAGGAGGATGCTGTGGGAGAACAACTTAACAATAGCATCAGCTACAGTGAAATGGGGAAATATAATCAGGGCCACTCAAACCACAAATAATGTCCAGAAATGGCCACCACCTGCTGTCCCAGAGAGCAGAAAAATGTTCTGATGGGGTTTCCCACACCGGGCAAAACAGATTGAACAATCACATGTATTGGAAGCTGAAACTGGTGCCCTCACCAACTTGCCCTTGCAGACAGAAAGATCAAATTTGCAAAGCATATGTTCCAGAGATGCCCCCTTTATGAATGAGCAAGACAAGATTTCAGGTGCTTTTCCTCAGGAAAATTAACTACAAAAGCACATTACAAATTTCCATTTTTTGTTTCAAATGAATGGCCACAGGACATTCTAATAACAACCAGGGGTCCATGGCAGCTACCAGGAGCTGGAGAAGATGGATTCATTTATTTATTTGAACAGGACTCATCATCCAGCCAGCAAACGAGGGGCAACAACCACTTTCCCCAGATTTTTATAAAAAGTAATGGTGTATTCAGTTTATTTAAATGTATTAATTCTAAATTTGTTTTCCCCTGAGTATAGGATACCACAGTAAAATTATTAAATAAGTACAAAATTTGTTTCTTTCATTTAATATACTGCACTTCTCAATGGTGTTTATTTATCACAGGAATTTCAGGTGCTTTCCCTGAGGAAATGAACTACAAAAGCACATTACAAATTTCCAGTTTTAGTTTTCCCCAAAATGCCACAAACACATAAAATTTTACTCATCCCATCTTATCTGAAGGACTAGCACTTGTTGCACTATAAGCCATGTCTTACAGGGCTCATGGAGATGGAAGAAAATGCCTGCACTTTGGGCACTAAGACGAAAATTTTTCTGCATCTTTGTCAAACACACTGTCACTACATAAACACTCAACCAGGTTTTTATGGCGCTGAGAGCTAAAGAAAGAATTCACCACAGTGACACTCTTTTGGTAGACCCAAACATGTTGATTTAACAATAATATCAAAACATTTAATGATGTACTAAAGCTTTGAAAATAATGTCAAACTGCCGTGGCATTTGAAATCATAGTGTTTTAAGACCAATACTGTTTATACCATACCATGTGTCAAGCAATCATAGATAACCATACCAGTGTACAAAGCAATTTAAGTTTTAACTTCAAACAATGCCAAATGTATGGACTATGGAGCTTTGAAAACAATAAAATGGCATTCATGTGATATCAGTTTAAAAAATAATGCCAATACAAGTATTGAGCAAAACAGAACATTTCACTGAAAAATTAAAAAATCTTTTCTGGTTATGATTGCAGTGGATTTAATTACCCCCGGGAAAATAAAATTTTTACATCTGCTTGTTTCAATATAGTATTTTAAATAAAGCATTAGTCACTTTTATTCACATGAGTTAAAACATATGTAGGAAACAAATGATATGCATACACCAGACTGCACGAAAAAAAAAAAAAAGCATACAAATGCATTCACATACAACATATATACACATACCTCAATGACAAATATCATTCATACAGGAATCACAAAAGTACTGGAACTGTTTCAGATGAAAAAAGAAAGAAACAAAAACAAAAAAAAGCAACCCCTGATCTATATGGGGCAGAAATTTCATTTATAGTCATTAAAATGGCAAATAATCCTCAAATTGCTTATCACTTTTCAAAACATAAACACAATCTGTGAAAAATGAGAGTTGGTAATCATTTTTGAGAAAGCAGAGTACATTTCTCTTTCTGATCCAAAACCCTTCCATCTGATCTGAAACAGAAAGTCCCTGGAACCTCCTTCAAAAAATTTACAAAGTTTCTCTGTGAAAAATTTCAGGGTCAACTATTCTGCACATGAAAAGGTTTCAAAATACCACTCACTCACTAATAAGACTACTTCTTTTTCAAAATTCAATGAAGTACAATTTAGATGGCAAGCAATACCACTGAAACAATCAAGGAAAGAATCCTCATGAAGCCTAGGGCTCTCAAAAACCCAACCCAGGTCAGTGCCAAGGTCAGTCATGCTGACATTTTTCCCCGACTTAAAAAGTTATATAGACAAGTATTTGAAACTCTTCAGGAGGAACGATCTGTGCATCCCTGGGATGTATTTACTTGAGAAAAAACTGTGTCCTTTTTTTCTTTCCTTTTGAACAATAAACCCTTAGTTGTGGGATTATGTGGACTTTTTTCTTCCTTGTGTGTAGTCTGGGTATTTGGTGATATGTAAGAGGGTGAAGGGGTCAGTTAATTGTCTTTAAATTATTTGGATTACGGGCAAATATCATGTAACAGATCATCAGAATTAATTTACATGATACTTTCCCGAGTTTGATCTGTTTTCTTATAATATTTCTTTGCAGTCATAAGAGATTTCAAAAAATACAGATCATTTCATTATTCCATCCCTTTCAGTCTAATTGATCAGCAGATACACCCATTTCAGAACAAACTGAAGTGGGACTATGGTCAAAGGGTAGCCAAGTTGACTGGGATGGCACACTTCTAACTGGAAGAGTCTGGTTCAGTCATTTTGTCTTGCCGCTCCCAGCGACCATTTAAGGCATTCAGGGCAACACCATGTTTGACCTGCCAGGGAGCACATGGTAAGTACTTGGGTGGACATTTTTTACAATCTTTCAGGTCGACACATGTACAGGCCAACAGTGCCTTTTGCTCCCTTTGTGCGTATACCCATATAGAACACCCAAACACACAGGTTACAGATTCTGTAAGCCACTGTCTGTGTTCAATGGCTCATGGAAACAAAAATATCCAGCTTGCACATTCTCAAAAAAAGAATGCCACTGCTTAAATGTTGATGTGGCCATACATGTAAAATATTAATATACGCCCTAAAATTGGCTTTTGCAGTCATAACACAAAAAAAAAATGGGATGACAATTTTTGTTTGTTAAACTGGTTCCCATTAGGGTGATAAGTCTATATAAGGTATTCCAACTTTGCAGAAAATTCTCTTCTATTTGATGATTGAGATTTGTACTATAACATTGCAAACCAATAGCACTGACGGGGAACCCATGCCATTAGTTGTTAATTTTCAAGGGACATCACGACACAACTTTTTTAATTCTGCAGGAAAAACAAAAAAAATACAAAACAAAACCCATTTTGGGGGGAAAATAAATGAACAAATGGCCAGAAACCCAGAAGCAATTTTAAATCCTTTTTTCCCCCCCCCTATTCAACAATTTCTTGCAACCCTCACCCTACATGGCCCTACAGGGGACTTGTAGACAGGAGAGGGGGGAAATGTTGGGAAAAACACCACACACACCCCCACCCAACCCCCCCCAACACACAACCCAAAACCCCCAAACAAAGCTCACACACTGTCCTGCGGGATGGCTACACTTCTATACGGCAATCAAAACTACACCCAAAGCCATTAAGTTTTTTTGAATACCATCTTTGACAAGATTTTTCACCTGTTCATCATTAAAATGTAAGGTTTTCAGATAAAATTGGACAAGAAAATCGTCATGGGACTATCAAAACCAAAAAGGGGCGAAGTATGAAAAACAATAAAGACTACCAGTCTTTTGTTGTTGTTGTTAAAATTTTGGTGATTGTTATTCTTTGAGGCGGATGTCAACACTGCATTAAAAAACGACACAAAAAAACTCTTCGTCAGAGGTCAATTGAAATTTGCCCTTTACCCTTATTAACTTTTTCTATGCAAAAAAACCCGGTGTGTTTGAAAAAATTAAACTAGTATAATTTCATTTACTATTTAAACAGTAACAAATTTCAAAACATCAATATGACAAAATAACGTTTATGAAAACAATCTACAAAACCATCCCCTTCAAACTTTCTAGTTCGGACAACCCTGCGCAAAACTTCCAAATCTGTGAGGGCCCCACTTACAAATATTGCATCATTGCCCCACGGACCGCGGACTCCCGTCTAAAAAAAAAAAAAGCTCTCATTTGTTAAAAAAACACAAAATTTACTGCCAATGAAATATAAGCTGAAACATCAAATATACTGAGATGAGATATAATGATTATTTAAAAAAATAAAATAGAGAAAAAATAGCTCAGAAAAAGTACCCCCTTTAGAACCCCAAAACGACTTTAAACTTTGGCCCCCAAAATTCGCTCTGACTTCCAAACGAAAAACCCATTTACAAAAAGGTTACAGTACAAGAAAGAAGCAATAAGGCAAAAAAAAAACAACCAAAAAAAACAGCAAGGAGGACAAAAGCAAACCATGGAAACTGAGGAGGTCCAGACTTTTCAACATGGCACTTTGCATTGGGGTTGGCCAAAATTTTTGCGGGATAACAAAGTGGGCCCCCCCAGTGAATGGAAAAAGTCCCCCGACAAAATATTACAAGAAAAAGGGGCTTAAATTAATTAAAGCCTAAAGACACTTTAAAAGTCCCAGCCTTAAACCAAAGTAGGGCAGACTGGCACCCAAACGTGTGGGCCCAACAACCCCAAGAGCAAAAAGCATCGGGACCACTTCACTTAAAAAAGAAAAAATTTTTAAAACATATTATTTACCCTGCTACATTTGGGAATGAACCATTTCTAGTAAGTTCCACAGCTGACAGACTGCCCTTCGTTTTTATCTATGCAGACTTGTGAGGTGAAATCGCATGAATCAGAAGAAAAGAAAAAACGATCCAAGTAAACAAGAAACGATGAGAGAGGGGGAAAGAAAAATAAATTGATTTGTTCAACAGGCCCAGTAAAAAAAAAAGGGGAAAAGGAACAAAAAATTAAAGTATAAATCTAATTGCGTTGAAAAAACAAATAATAACTTAAGACGGATATAAAACACGGACAAAAAACTGGTTTTGGGGGAAAAGGAAACATTTGCCAGGACAGAGAAAAATTTAAAACCACCGGGAAAAACAGTAACCCTGGGGCACAGAAAACATCCTGGATACAACAATCTCCAACAAAAAAAAACTTGTACTCCATACAGCACACAGCATGCATTGCCTCCATCTTCTTGAAGCCCCTGATCAGACAACAGCCCCCAGTCAGAAAAAGTATGGTTTATGTAGTACGTTCAATGAATAATATTTTGACATTTTCTGTCATGAAAAATAAAAGTTTCTTTACATACTTTTTCCCTTGGAAATGTGTGGATGCGGTAAGCTTGATTTACTAAAATTTTTGACTGTTGCATATTCTACATTTGAAATAAAGTTGTTCATGATCATTGTTTTTGCCCTCTTTATGAACTGAACATTTCTGTGGCAAAGGTATTACTTTCCAAGGGTGAGTTTTTGTTAATATTATGTAGAAAAAGAATTAATGTGAAAACTAGATACAAAAACAACTTAAAAATGATAATGTGTAAAAAAATTTAGGTAAAAAGAAAAAAAACCTTGTTGATAAAAAAGGAAAATATCCACTATCCAAAATAATTAACTGACTGCACATTTATTTAAAAGAGTGCGTGTGCTGCTTTTTGCAAGGGGGCTTAACTAAAACAAAGAACAAAACGGGGAAAAAGGCAACCACTCAAAAAGAAGTTTGGAAAAGCAAATTGGAAACCAAACAAATTTCAAATCCTTTCCAAGAAATTTTCCCCTGTATCCCCAAAAAAAAAACAGTTCCTTTAAATTTTGTTTTATAAAACGGTTTGTGCCCCCCAAAAACCTCAAATCAACCAGGCAGTTGAACCCCCCCAAAATGGTAAATTTCCTTGGTGATTTTTGAAAAAACCCCAACCCAAATTTCTTCATGTCAGTCACAAACGTCAATCTTTGGGGTTTATTTGGGGGAAAATAATCGGTAGTACAGGGTTTTGGAACGAAGGGAAATAGGTGTTGTCAAACTTGAGAAGGTAGACGCCCGCCCAGGATAGACTGGTTTGCCCAGACCTTCTCATGGCAGTCGCGGCGATAGATGGGGATGATTTACGGGGTTGGTGGTTTATTATCTCCTGCTGATTTCCTCCTTTCTCTACATATCTCCCTTCCCTTTTCTGCAAACAAAAAAACCAGATACACATACCTTTGTCATTTAATCATAAACAAATAACTGTTTTTTCTAGAGGGGGTGGTTGGAAGAGGATGGGGCTACTGTCTCAACAAAGCACAAAGAATAGGGGTTGATTGTAAAAATGCCAGCTTTTTTATGAATAAATAGTATAAAAAAAAAATTCTTCTCGCACACGCATATATGCATATATATATACCAACAATCACATACCAATGGTTATCGTTTCTATTCTTCTCATCATCGTTTCTCTCAGTGATTGAACCCCCTAACTGTGTTGCTGGGGGTATTGTCCATTAAGTGCAACCAAAGCCAATGTTATAGTGGTCTGTGCAAACTCCCAGAAAAGCAAGTCCCATCTTTTAGGGTCGGGGACACGTACCCGCAGAACAGGAAAACGAATGAGGCTGGTGGTTGATCAGAGGTGTAAGAAAAAAATTTTTAAAAATTTAAACAACAGGATGGGAGACTCAAAGACAGAAAAGGGGGGTCTTCTTAAAATTTTGCACAAAAACTGTTGTTGAAATTTGTCTTTTTATTTCCCCCCATTCCATAATCATAAAGAACAAGTTTAGCAAAATTTAAAAAGGATAAAGTATTAAAAAAGAAAAGCCCCATAGTATTCCCCTAGTATAAAATGGGTTGATTTTTTAAACTCCAAATTTGTTTTTTTGGCTCTACTAAATCAAAAAGGTGCCCAAACTATATTACAAAGTTAAAAAAGGGGTATTTTTCTTATATGGGAATGGAAAAATCTAAAGGTTTCATTTCGTCCCTATTTCGTGCAGCGTTTTCACTAACAGTTTAAATTTCCCTAATTTTAGTTTTTAAGATTAACTAATCATGACAATCCAATTTGCGTGAAAAAAAAACCCCTATTCCTGAATAAATGGCTATGTATAAAAGTTTCTTAGGAAAAAGTAAATAAAAAGGTGAAAAAAGAATCCCCTTGCTGCCAATACATTTTTCTATTATTATTTTACTAAAAAATTACGAAAGACATCTCCCCTTTTTTCCCAAAAAAAAACAAAAATAAAAAAAAACATAAAAAGATTAAGTAAGTTTTATTTTTCTTGTGACATTCAGCCTAACAAGACTATGGTCAGTTTCAGAAACAAAAAACAAAAAGATGTCCCAAAAACAAATAGCTTTTCTCAGAATTCAGTACAAAACCAACGGAGAATCAGCAGAAACCGATTAAGGCTTAAGAAACCTTCACCCCAGTTAACAGTTAAACGTTTGGGTGAAACAACATGCTAATATGTTCACTATGAAAGAAGAGCCCAAGCACCTAACAAAAAAACACCAAACGTTTTTTGCCCTCTTCTAAAACAACAGTAAAACTTTCTTTGTATTTTCTCAATAATAGCATACAGCAATCACTAAGCTAGATTTGCATTTTGATTTCCCAGCCTATACGGGGTTTGAAGATTTTTTGCACTTCAGTTGAAAATTCACTGTGGGGGGACTTTCCAATTACACATAAAACAGGGGGCCCCTTTTTTTTGGGGACCCATTGTAATTACTTTTCATTTAAACCCTTTAAACTCCCGCACCCTATCCACCAACACAAAGAAAAATATAAAACCCATTGATCCCCGGGAGCGCCCTATCCACCAACTGCAAAAAAAAATTCCATTTGTTCCCTTATCCCATCCCACCAGCTTTGCATTAAAGCGGGGTTTTGGGTAAGGGTAAGGGAATCAAAGGGGGTTTAAAGTTCGTTTTTGTTTAAAGGTTAACAAGCACAATGCTGGTGGAAGGGGTGTGGAAGTCAAAGGGTTTTTTTAAAACAGATTAAAAAACAAAGGGAAAACCTTGTTATTTTTTTTTTATATCGTTTTTTGAAGTGTGTTGGCTTTATAACAAGCCATCCAAATGTTAAAGGAATTAGATTTATACACAAAAACATTAAAAAGCAAACAAACAAACCAAAAAATACCCGATCCACTTCAAAAAATGACAACAAAATGTTTTTGAACTTAACAGCAATTTTTTTGTTATTTGTGACCCTCCACCAGGAATGAGTCGGGGTTGCACTTGACACACTTTTTGCTAGCAGCAATAGTTTTTGTAGGGGGGTCAGGGGGACCAATTTTTAGATTTTCATGAAAAAAAGATTTTGGTCTTTTTTTTATGTCTTGTAAAATACTTGGCTTATTTGGGTTTTAAACGGATGAAAAAAATTTAGCTCTATTTGAAGTACCCGGTTTCTATGGGATAAGTGTGACTTTTTAAAAATGCGATTTTCAAAAATGCATTTTTCCCCATTCCAACTTTAAAAGGTCTAACTTTTAAAAGGAATGCCCGATTTTAAAAAAATTTAGTTCGTGGTTTTTTGTTATTCATTTCATTTAAAAACAAAAAAAAAATCACCCCCGGTTTCATTGGATCACTCCGTGGGGGGGGGGTACATTTTGTCCTAACTGAAACAGTTTGGCCAAATAAAAGAAGAATCTGAATTGTTGCAAAAGAAAACCTCAAACTGACGATTTTCAGAAAAAAATCCAAGATCTTTTTTTACTGTAAGTGATTCTCCTGAGCCTATGTTTACCCCAGTTCTTTATGTTACGCAGGGGTCCTTGAATGCTTAAAATTTTTCGGGTCCAATGGATGATGCTGCAAGAGGGGGTATTCTACACACCCAAAAACAGAAAAAAAAAAGACCCAAACAGACTGATACACAAACTAAAAGAAACAGAATGATTACATCACGAGGCTCCTTCACAGGCTGTGGGAAAAAGAAAAAAAAACAAGAAAAGAGACAGCAGCAGCAAAAAAAAAAAAAAAAAAATAATTTTTAATATATATACTGATGCTCAGTCGTCAGGGAAAAAAGTCCTGATGTGAGTTTTGTGAACTTTAACAGAAGTTTGATAACACCAGGCATCAATAAGTGCACTGTTCATGTTGTTGTATGTCCGCGGCATTGGGTGCTGTTACAAGTCCGAAATTTTTCTTATTTTTCAGTTTTTTGCGCTTCTTTTCAGAGGGGGTACTTATTGGAAGTAAAACTAGGGCATTATGCAGGAACTTTTTCCTTACACCATGTTCCCTAGTCATTTTAGGCCCTTGTTTGATGGGTTTCAGTTTACTCAAAAAAGCAATGTTTAGTTACATTCCCCAAGATGGGAAAGAAGTGCATTAGTCAAAAAATTTTTTTTTTTTTTTGGGGGTTTTTTTTTTTTTTTTTTTTTTTTTTTTTTTTTTTTTTTTTTTTTTTTCCTTTGGGGGGTTTTTTTGTGGTTTTTTTTTTTTTTTTTTTTTTTTTTTTTTAGTTTTTTTTTTTTTTTTTTTTTTTTTTTTAGTTTTTTTTTTTTTATTTTTTGTTTTTTTTTTTTTTTTTTTTTTTTTTTTAAATTTCCCCTTTTTTTTTTTTTTTTTATGTTTTTTGGTATTTTTAAGGGAAAAACCCGGGTTTTTTTTTTTTTTGTTTATTTTTTTAAATTTTTTTTTTTTTTTTTTTTTTTTTTTTTTTTTTTTTGGTTTTGTTTTGTTTTTGGGGTTTCCAAATGGTTTTTTTTGTTTTTTTTTTTTTTTTTTTTTTTTTTTTTTAAAAAGATTTTTTTTTTTTTTTT
>JAPXFY010007318.1:0-2500 GCA_030674185.1 Monoplex corrugatus | reverse complement strand
CAGAGAGAGAGAGAGAGAGAGAGAGAGGGAGAGACAGACAGACAGACAGACAAAGACAGAGAGGCACAGAGAGAGAGACAGAGAGGCACAGAGAGAGAGAGATAGAGACAGAGACAGAGAGGCACAGAGAGAGAGACAGAGAGGCACACAGACAGAGAGACAGACAGACAGACCAGTCCCTCTCTCTCTCTCCCCCCCCCCCCCCCATCTTCCGTAATGTGTATTGGAAGGGGAATGATAGGTCTACGATACTGTCAGTTAATACATGTCACATCCAGGAGTCATGACCTGCACGCAGCCCAACCCCCCCCCCCCCCCCTGCTTACGGTGTGAGAAGTTCAGAACAGAAACGGCTTCCTTGAGGCGGATTTCCTCTGAGGACTTTCTGCTGTCCAGCTCTCCCCAGATTCCTGCTCCTGTGTTCGTCAGGCCACCGATCCATGTTGAGTCAGGGGCATTAATTATAACCCCTTGACTATCACCTTGAGGTCACAGTTTTGATTTTCTCCCTGTGGTCTCTCCGTTTGTGCAGAGTCATAAGGCAAGTATAGATGACTCATTTAGCTCGTCAAAACATTAGCTTATTGTAGATGTCATATATTTTGTCAACTTTTTGTTTAGTCATTAGAAAATTAAGATTACGTATGGTTTGACGGGGGGGGGGGGGGGGGGGGAGTTTCTTCTCCTTTTTTTTTTTCTTGCTCTTCTTTTTCTGCTTTTCATCTCCTTTAAAATTTGGGGGGCGGGAGGGGGGGCGAGGGAAATTTTTTGAGAGTCTGGATGGATTGTGCATCTGCGTACGTGTGTGTATGGGTGTGGTGTGTGTGTGTGTGTGTGTGTGTGTGTGTGTGTGTGTGTGGTGCGTGCGTGTGTGTATGCGTCTGTCTGTGTGTCTGCCTGTCTGTGTATTATAAACATGAGTTAGCAATATTTTCTCAGTTGTTTCTAAAACGCATCTTTATCTAATGTGTGTTCAAGAGATGCAGGCCGTTAAGGGAGTCGCACGAATGCGTAAGTTTGGAGGACAAGGTGTCAAGGTCAAAGGTCATACGGACCACAAAGATTTGTTTAAAGTCGTCACTTTATCAGGGCATTGTGTAAAAGGAACTTCGCATGAGATCCAACATTTGTTTTCCCTATTATGAAGTCTTCCGCTGTCCTCATTTCACGTTGTTCTATTTCTGCTTAAGCTTCTTCAAGGTCACAGTGACCATGAGAGCCATAAAATGGCGGATTTTCTGTGATGATTTTTGAATATATAAATGAAGATTGTTTGAATGACATTTATTTCCCCCTTTTCTTCTTCTTCTTTGTTCGATTTTATGTCCTTTTCTTCTTTTTCTTCTTTTCTTCTTCTTCTTCTCCTTTGTCGTCGTCATCTTTTTTTCCGAGGCAGTAAACTTCATGGATCCAAAACAAAGAGCAGATTGTTTTTTGCTGTGTTCTCATCCTTATCCTCATATACATTCTCCTATAGGTCTACTTATATCCTTCTTTCATATTCATCTGCCTCATGTATCCATTTCGCTGCCCCCCTCTCTCTCCCCTCCTCTCTCCCTCTCTCTCTCTCTGTCTCTCTCTCTCTCTCTCTCTCTCTCTCTCTCTCCTTTCCCCCCATTATCCCCGTACCATCTTAATTATTAATTGTTTTGTTTCCTTTCATCTCTCTCTTGTCGTTTTCTGTCTCTGTCTGTCTGTCTCTGTCTCTGTCTCTGTCTCTGTCTCTGTCTCTGTCTGTCTCTGTCTCTGTCTCTGTCTGTCTGTCCCCTCCCTTTTCTCTCTCTTCTCTCTCTGTTTATATCTCTCTCTCTCTCTCTCTCTCTCTCTCTCTCTCTCTCTCTCTCTCTCTCTCCTCCCGATTATCTGTACCATCAATAATTAATTTTTGTTTCCTTTCATCTTTCTCTATGTCGTTTTTCTGTCTTCTGTCTCTCTGTCTCTGTCTCTGTCTCCGTCTCTGTCTCTGTCTCTGTTTGTCTGTCTGTCTCTGTCTGTCTGTCTCCTCCTCTCTCCCCTCTCTCTCTCTCTCTCTATCTATTTATCTATCTCTCTGGCTGTCTTGCTTTTCTCGTTATCTTTCTCTCTTTCTTACGAAGAAAGACAAAGAGGCAAAGCAGTCAGAAAAGAGGAACAGAGGACACAGTCACAACTGTTCCAAATCCACCAAAGCAATAACCTGTAGTGTCCAGTTGAGGAAGTAGACAAGAAAAAAGTTCAAAGCCCTCCACACTGTCACAGCCTGAGGTGGGGGGGGGAGGGGGGGGATGTTAGTATGCCTACATTGGGTCCTGCACGGGCAACAGGGAAGTGGCGGTGTGTTACACCTTCTGTTCTTTACGATGGCAAACGATTGTGGAGTGTTGTGGATTGTAAATGAAGAACCCAAAGGTTTTATATTCAGTACTCCCTGGAACTTTGGGCCCTTTCGTTTACAAAACGTTTATTGTGTTCCTATTCAGCCAGCCAGTCCCTCTCCCTCTTCCCCCCCCCACCCCCCCCC
>JAPXFY010007317.1:0-10990 GCA_030674185.1 Monoplex corrugatus | reverse complement strand
AAAGAAAGGGGCAAGTAGCTCTTGTACGATAAAACATGGATAGGGAGACAGGCAAATAGCTCTGTATAATAAACATGGATAGGGGCAGGCAAAGTTCTTGTATGATAAACATGGATAGGGAGACAGGCTTTTAGCTCTTGTAGGGATAAACATGGATAGGGAGACGGGCCCAATTAGCTCTTGTATGATAACATGGATAGGGAGACAGGCAATTGCTCTTGTATGATAAAATGGATGGGAGAAGGCAATAGTTCTTGATGATAAACATGGAGGGAGACAGGCAATTAGCTCTTGTATGATAAACATGGATAGGGAGACAGGAAATTAGCTCTTGTATGATTAAACATGGATAGGGAGACAGGCAATTAGCTCTTTTATGTTTAAACATGGAAGGGAGACAGGCATTAGCTCTTGTATGATACACATGGATAGGGAAAGGCATTAGCCTTTTGGGTATGATAAACATGGATAGGGAGCCCGGGCAATTAGCTCTTGTATGATACACATGGATGGGGGAACAGGCAATTAGCTCTTGTAATAAACATGGATAGGGAGACAGACAATTAGCTCTTGTATGATAAACATGGATAAGGAGACAGGCAATTAGCTCTTGTATGTAAACATGGATAGGGAGACAGGCAATTAGCTCTTGTATGATAAACATGGATAGGAGACAGGCAATTAGCTTTTGTATGATACACATGGATAGGGAGACAGGCAATTAGCTCTTGTATTGATAAACATGCAGAGGGAGACAGGCAATAGCTCTTGTATGGATAAACATGGATAGGGAGACAGGCAATTAGCTCTTGTATGATACACATGGATAGGGAGGACAGGCAATTAGCTCTTGTATGATAAACATGGATAAGGAGACAGGCAAATAGCTCTTGTATGATAAACATGGATAGGGAGACAGGCAATTAGTTCTTGTATGATAAACATGGATAGGGAGACAGGCAATTAGTTCTTGTATGATAAACATGGATAGTTAGACAGGCAAGTAGCTCGTGTATGATAAACATGGATGGGAGACAGGCAAATAGCTCTTGTATGATAAACATGGAATAGGGAGACAGGCAACAGTTCTTGTATGATAAACATGGATAGGGAGACAGGCAATTAGCTCGTGTATGATAAACATGGATAGGGAGACAGGCAATAGTTCTTGTATGATAAACATGGATAGGGAGACAGGCAATAGTTCTTGTATGACAAACATGG
This sequence comes from Monoplex corrugatus, assembly GCA_030674185.1. Classification (NCBI taxonomy): domain Eukaryota; kingdom Metazoa; phylum Mollusca; class Gastropoda; order Littorinimorpha; family Ranellidae; genus Monoplex; species Monoplex corrugatus. The sequence goes on along the minus strand of JAPXFY010007317.1, from coordinate 9,766 downwards.
ATAGGGAGACAGGCAATAGTTTTGTATGATAAACATGGATAGTGAAACAGGCAATTAGCTCGGTCAGATAAGTGATGTATGATAAACATGGATAGGGATGACAGGCAAATAACTTGGTCAGATCCGTGATATGATAAAACACGGATAGGGATAAGGAAATAGACAATTAGCTCTGGTATGTTAAAACAACCTTGAGACAGGTTGATAAATTAAATACCTGGGAACGATCATTTCACCAGACGGCAGATGCACATCAAGAAATAGCCAGCAGAATCGGCCAAGCCAAAACAGCATTCAGAGGATGCAAAGCATTCTTACCAACAAATGGCTATCAATTAACATCAGGAAGAGAGTTCTTGAATATTATATGAACCAATACTGTTGTACGGTTGCGAGGCGTGGACAGTCAGCAAGCAAAGCCAGAACAAGATTGAGGCAGTCGAGATGTAGTTTCTAAGAAGGATAATGAGTTCCATGGACAGCAAAGAAAACAAACGAGACAGTCTTGATGGAGGCAGACACAAGTAGATCATTCATAAGAAAAATCAGGAAAAGACAGGCACCATTTATAGGCCATTTTATGAGGAAAGGGTAATGAAACACTGGTCACAACGGGAAAGCTGGAGGGAAGGAGAGCACCGGGTAGACCCAGGGAGGAGGATACTAGACGGACTTGCAGAGTGGCTGGGAACAAGAAGGGTGGAAGAGGATGCTTGAGGCAACAAGAGATAGAGACAGATGGAAGTCCATAATTGCCAACGCCATGTGGCAAGGCACCTGATGATGATGATGATGTAAAACATAGATAGAGAGACAGGCAATAAGCTGTCACATTCGCTGATATGATAAACACAGATAAGGGATATAGGTGATTAGCACTGGTTAAATTCACTGATACGTGAACATGGATAGAGAGACAGGCTACTAGCTCGGTCACATTTCAGTGATATGTTAATTAAACGTGGATAAGGAGACAGACTACAAGCTCGGTCACATCAGTGATATGGTAAACATGGATAGAGAGACAGACGATTAGCTTTATCATTTCACGGATATGGTAAACATGGATAGGGAGACAGACGATTAGCTTTATCATATTCACGGATACGATAAACATGGATTGAGAGACAGACGATTAGCTTTATCATATTCACGGATATGGTTAACATGGATAGGGAGACAGACGATTAGCTTTATCATTATTCACGGATACGGTAAACTGGATAGAGAGACAGACGATTAGCTTTATCATATTCACGGATATGGTAAACATGGATAGGGAGACAGACGATTAGCTTTATCATATTCACGGATATGGTAAACATGGATAAAGAGACAGACGGTTAGCTTTAGCTTTATCATATTCACGGATACGGTAAACATGGATAGAGAGACAGACGATTAGCTTTATCATATTCACGGATATGGTTAACATGGACAGGGAGACAGACGGTTAGCTTTATCATATTCACAGATATGGTTAACATGGATAGGGAGACAGACATTTAGCTTTATCATATTCACAGATATGTAAACATGGATAAAGAGACAGACAATAGCTTTATCATATTCACAGATATGGTTACATGGATAGGGAGACAGACAATTAGCTTTATCATATTCACAGATATGGTAAACATGGATAGGGAGACAGACGGTTAGCTTTATCATATTCACAGATATGGTTAACATGGATAGGGAGACAGACGGTTAGTTTATCATATTCACGGATATGGTAAACATGGATAGAGAGACAGACAATTAGCTTTATCATATTCACGGATACGGTTAACATGGATAGGGAGACAGACGGTTAGCTTTATCATATTTCACGGATTGGTTAACATGGATAGGGAGACAGGCAATTAGCTTTATCATATTCACGGATATGGTTAACTTGGATAGGGAGACAGACAATTAGCTTTATCATATTCACAGATATGGTTAACTTGGATAGGGAGACAGACAATTTAGCTTTATCATATTCACGGATATGGTTAACTTGGATAGGGAGACAGGCAATTAGCTCTGTCGCACTCTGTGAAGATTATGATCATAGACATGGAAAGGGAGACAGGCAATTGGATATATCACACTACCTGATATGATTATATACATATATAAAGAAACAAGAAACTGGCTCTGTCGTACTCTGTGATGTCATAGACATCGACAGAAAGAGAGAGAGAGCGAGAGGAGAGAGAGAGGGAGAGAGATGAGAGAGAGACGAGAGAGAGAGAGAGAGAGAGACAGACAGACAGCAAGACAGACAGGTAACTAGACAGACAGAGGAACGAAGACAGAAGAAGAGAAAGAGGAGAAAGAAGAGAAGGTAGGGAAAGAGAGGAAAGAGAAAAGAGAAGAGGAACAGAGACAGAGAGATAGATAGATAGAGAGAGAGACAGAGAGCGAGAGAGAAGGTGATTTGCTCTTTCACACTATGTCAGTATGATCACAGACATGTACAGAAAGACAGGCACCTGGCTCTGTACAGTAGACATGGATTGGCGGGAGACAGGCAGCTGCCTCAGTCACACTCGATGATAATATGATCACTTTGGACAGGGAGACAAGCATCTGGCCCTTTGTGATAGATCATAGACATATGTAAAGAGACAGGCAGTAACTTGTCAAAACTTTGTGATTGATAGACATAGACAGGGCGACAAGAAAACTAGCTCTGTCATTCTCTGTGTTACAAGCATAGATGTGAATAGGGAGACGGGCAATTTAGCATTGTCGTAATCTGTGAAAGATAGCTGTGCAATGGAAGACAGGCAAACTGGTTCCTCATATTCTGTGATATGATGAATGATGTGGAGATCCATTTCACATTGGCACTACATGACAAGGCTGTACTCTACGCTTACTTTTCATAATAATTACGTCTGGAGTCAACCAGGCCCGAGAGATGCAGAAACTTGCGGTGCGGGTTCAAGAGACTAACTTGAAATCCGAAAAAGCAGATGAGACTCGATTGCGTGGTCCCAGTTAAGTTGTGTGCTTATTCTTTCCCGAATTCCCCGCCCACCTCATCCCCGACGAGCTCAGAGTCCATTGGATTCCGAGTAGGAGCTGGTTTCAGTTGAAAAAAAAATCCACAACAACTTTAGGATTGCTAGGGATTCGAACCCACAACCCGTATGGTCAGTTTAACGTTGTGCGCTGACTACTTAGCCACGGTGACGGGTTATGCATATTAAAGACCTTTTCTTCACCTTTTTTTTAATTCATTTTTTAACAGTGAAAGGGTTATGCATATTAAAGACTTTTTTTCACCTTTTTTTTTTATTATTCATTTTTTAACAGTGAATAGACATAAAAAAACCAATGTTGTAACAAAAAATAATTTCAATTCATACACAAAGAGGAACTTTTTAATGAAAGACCATGCATTTCTATGGATGGCAGTGATACTATTTAGAAGCGAGTATGCCAGGAACCGCTTTCTGTGGTAGTGTCGGTATAAGGAGTGTAGCTAAAACCATTCCGTGGTTCATGCTTTATGCTTGGTTTATAATCCTTTTCCGGGTGAACTGAGACTTAAATGGACGTGTGGGTGTTTGGCATTTGGCAGCTTTGTTTATTTTATGTGTACGTATATTTTTTGGTACAGGACTGTATGGAGAAGGCGTGGGTGAAGTGTGTAGCGTGTTCTTTTTTTTGTTTTGTTTTTTGTGTTTGAACTAGCTGGCCAACTCATCAACGAATGAACGAACGAAAGAAAGAACGAACTCAAGCAAGCAAGCAAGCAAGCAGCAAACCGACGACTAACCAATCAACCAACTAACCACCAACAAACAATCAACCAGCGCGACCGACAACCGACCGACCGACCGACCGACCAACAACCAACCAACCAACCAACCAACCAACAACCAACCAACCAACCAACCAAAACAATCAACAGCCAACCGACCAACCGACCGACCGACCGCCGATCAACCAACCAACCAACCAACCAACAACCAACCAACCAACCAACCAACCAACCAACCAACCACCAACCACCAACCAACCAACTAACCAACCAACCAACCAACTAACCAACCAACCAAACCAACCAACCAACTAACCAACCAACCAACCAACCAACCAACCAACCAACCAACTAACAACCAACCAACCAACAACCAACCAACTCAATCCAACCAACTCATCCAACCCAACCATCATCCAAGCAAGCAAGCAAGCAAGCAAGCAAGCAAGCAACACAACCAACCAACCAACAACCAACTATTCATCACACCCTCTCTCTTCCTTCTGTGTGTGTTGTGTGTGTGTGAGTGTGTGTGTGTGTGTGTGTGTGTGTGTGTGTGTGTGTGTGTGAGAGAGAGAGAGAGAAGAGAGAAGAGAGAGAGTGGGTGTGTGGGTGTGGGTGTGGGTGTGGGTGTGAGTGTTTACAGCGTTGTCTTCCTCAAAGTTTTCTATTTGGTTTTATTACTGTCAAGAATGTACATTGTGTGATTCTCTTTGTCTTCTGTTTGTATCTGTTGCAAAACAGAGAACTACACTGTCTGCCTCTTGGAGCTGTGACAGCGTACCTGTGTTTATTTTATTCCACATCTGCAAACAAAGCGTTTCACAAATATTATATATCATGTGGAACACTTTTTTGTTTTTGTTTGTTTGTTTGTTTGTTTTAGTTCCTTTTTTTTTTGTTTCCTTACGTTCAACAGTTCCAAACAATATTAGGTTTTCTGTACACACAAAAAATATCGCAAATTCGTATGAAACAAAAACAACAACAGCAAAAACAACACAACAACAACAACAACAACAACAACAACAGCAACAACAACAACAACAATAAGAACAACAACAACAACAACAACAACAACTTAGGAAATGCCATAGTACCATGAATAATCATCGTTTGTGTCCTTTCTTGTGTTTTTCTATTTTCCCCAAATTATCAGTTTTCAAATTCACTTTTACTGTCATTTTGAAAAACCACTAATGAATAAGAGTAAGAAAAGTGGGTGAATGGCGGCGGTGATATAATAGTGATAATAAAAAAGAATTACAGTATTTATACGGCGCCAAATCTTGACAATTCAAATCAAACCGCATCTCACACACCAGGAATACGCAATAATTGACAAAGACAATCTAACAATGTTTAATACACAGACTAAGGGAAACAAGTACTGATAAAATTCATTAAGGAGGGTTTTTAAATTGGAATTAAAAGCAGAAAGAGTAGGTGTTTAGGCGAACTCAGAGTGGAAATCTATTCCAGGCTGATGGTCTGAGACAGCCAAAGATAGTTTAAAGTTAGGGACCTGAAGGGAAAGAGTGTCTGAAGCTCAGCGCAAGGTGCGAGATGTATAAATATGGAGATTCTCGCAAAAGACATGATGGAGCAGACTGGTGAATAGATTTGTACACAAGGTATCCAGCTTATATTCAATTCGTTTTAAGACAGGCAACCAGTGAAGAGAGCAAAGGAGCGGACTGATATGATCAAGTCTTTTCTTTCTGAGGACAGGACGAGCAGCTATGTTTTGCGTACGTTGCAGATACAGGAGAGAAGAAGCTGGTAGTCGGTGGTGATGAGTGATGGTGATGCGCCGAACAGACAGTGATGGAGAATCTCCGTTGTTGCCCTGCACATCCATAATGTTACGGGCCGTAGAAAGTAAGTAAACAAAAACAAGTGGCGATGCATTGAGATGGGGCACTCTGCTGGGGATACAGAAGGCAAACGCCACACTTCTATAATCGCAGGTCAGTGTAAATTTAATGTTTAAGATCTAGGGGAGACAACTGTGGTTGACTATAATTAATTCCTATGGGTGGTTCTTTCCCTTGCATTATTACTAGCGGAAACTTTTCGTTCACTGTTTCATGTACAGGAACATCATTTACCTATGATGTTTTCCAAACAAACGTACATTTTAGAATCTGATATAATCTTGTATAACATGGAATCGAAAAGTAAAATAATTATTCTTTCTATAAAACAAGAATGGTATTATCTAAAATGATCTTCATATAAACATGGAATTTATAATCTATTACAATAATCTTCATGCAAGCGTAAATTTCAACATCTAGCTTGATCTTTATATAAGCATGAAGTTAAATTCTGAATGGAATTCACGTAAGCATGAATTTACAACCTCAAATAATCTTAATGTGAGCATGAAGTCTTGTAATATAAACAAGCATAGGTTTATAATATATATTACTCTCTTCCTACTAGTACAAATTTTGTAATCTCTTCCTACAAGTACATATTTATCATCGTAAGTGATTTTTCTTGCTTTGGCTGGCCATGATTTATCTTGGGAAAATACGATGGTGGTTTCACGTTGCTTCCATCGGTTTGAAATACTGAAGGATTTGCAGGGTGGCTGAGGACAGAGAGGGTGGAAGATGTGCTTACGGCAACAAGGAATAGATGCATGCATATTATGGAGGGCCATGATCGCCAAAACCATGCGGCAGGGCACATGATGGTGATGATAATGATGATGATGAAGTGTCTTTTTATAAACTAGAATTTGACTATTACAAACAATCTTGAATCAAGCACTGGATCTTTACGTGACGTGAACTTAACGATACAAAATACATTTCTTATTAGAATAGAATTAACAGCTTTCGGGTGGATAGGACGAGAGAATGTAAATGGTGATGCATCGGTCATACTATCCTCACTTAGACTCTCGGGTTTACTGTTTATCCACATGTCTTCCAGATTGTTGGTACACTGCCCTAAATTAACTGATTTAAATAAATAAACAAAAAAATGAACATAAAGAAAAAACAAACCCAAAACAAAACAAAACAACAACAAAAACCCACCTAAATAAAGAAATAAGAGGGAAAGCAGGGAGAATTTTTATAATATAATCAAAGGACTAACTCTTGAGATTATCCCCCATGTTGTCTTGAACTTCTCAGATCTAACACTCGTGTTCTGAGCTTACTCTTTTTGTACGTTGTATTGCTTCTATGCTAGCTGAATGGATAGCGCAAACTGTTTTAGATCTGAGAAGCTCTATACAACATGGGAGATAATTCTAAAGAGTTAAGTCCTTTGAATTACACCTAAATAAAAAAAACAACAATCAGAAAAATCCAATCCCAACCTTAAAGAAAATTAACCAAGCTGTCATATTGAAGAACAAACCCTGGATTTGTCTGGGGTTTGTTCAAGGGGGATTCATTAACACAGACAAGACAATTCCATCCATATGCGCTCAACCAAACCCGCCAGCAATTATCTGGCACTGAGATAGCTTCAAACCTGTTCGAAGTCCCATCTGCGCTGCAAGGTCTGAAATAGGGAAGTCGGGGGAGGGGGGAGTTGTAAGATGGGACTGTGGCGAAATGATTGGAAAACATCAAGATGGTGCCAGTAACAGGCCAGATTTTAATGTTGCCCTGCTGGAATGAATTGGGATGTCATGTCTTGAGTCCCCTGGCTCCATCGAAAGAATGAAACTGTCAATAAATCATTTACGTTGTCGTCGTTTGGTTCACTTGTACTGTTCAGCCCCTGTAAGCCCAGATCGGATGGAACATTGAACCAAATCTGGTTGGAAAATAAGAGACTAAACACACGGACAAACCAACCAACAAAAAAACAGACGAAAAAAACAAACAAACAACAAAAACACTCAAACGAACGAACGAAGAACGAACGAACGAACGAACGAACGAACGAACGAACCGACGAACGAACGAACGAACGAACGAACGAACGAAAGAACGAACGAACGAACGAACGAAAGAACGAACAAAAAAAACAAACAAACAATAACAACAGTAAACCGACCAACAAAACCAACCCAAACCCAAACCCAAACCAACCAACCAACCAACCAACCAACCATCCAACCAACCAACCAACCAACCAACCACCAACCAACCACAATACTAAAAGACAAAAGAATGAACGAAGGAAGGAACGAAAGAAACGAACGAACGAACGAACGAACGAACGAACGAACGAACGAACCCAACGAACGAACGAACGAACGAACGAAACAACGAACGAACGAACGAACGAACGAACAGACAAAAATTTTCACACAAAAAAACCCAAAAAAACAAGCCGACGTATTGAGGTACAGAGTGGAAGGCACAGTCTTGCCTTGTCGCTTTAATCAATCGCTACCCCCCTCCCCTTCTTTTCTCTATTTCCCCTCCTCTCTCTTTCCATTTTTCTCTTCTTTATCCCTCCTTCACCCCACCGCCCTCTATCGGTTTTAGTGGGCGACTGGCTCTGTTGAAGCGCCGTAGATTTCAAAAATTTTAAGTCCCCGAGTTTCAATCCTTTGTCAGTAACTATATGCGTTTATGAATTCGGAGTTTGTTCAAGAGAGATACATCGCACTCGCGTGTTCCATATGCGTTCACCCAAATCTGCCAGGAATATTATCTAGAGATTCCCCGAGATATACAAAAACCCTAAGCACTGGGAAAGTTTTGAAAACGGGGAGGGCGAGGGGGTGGGGGGAGGAAGAAAGGATTTATCAAACTTTGTCTGACATCAGGTTAATAAGTTCCCAAATACCTGGGAACGGTCATTTCAATCAGACGCAGATGCACATCGGAAATAGCCGGCAGATCGGCCAAGCCAAAAACAGCATTCAAGAAGATGACAAGCTTCTTACCAAGAAATGCCCATCATTAAAATCAGGAAGAGAGTCCCTTTAATGTTAAAAGAACCGATACTGTTGTACGGATGTGAAGCGTGGACAGTCAGCAAGCAAAGCCATGAGCAAGATTGAGGCAGCCCGGGTGTGGTTTCTAAGAGAATGTTGAGAATTCCATGGACAGCAAAGAAAACAAACGAGACAGTCTTGATGGGGCAGACACAAGGAGATCATCATAAGGAAGATTAGGAAAAGACAGGCAACATTTCTAGGGCCCTTTTATGAGTAAGGGGGATCTGGAGCACCTGGTCAACAACGGGAAAGCTAGAGGGTAAGAGAACACAGGTAGACCCAGGGAAAAATGCTAGACGGACTTGCGGAGTGGCTGAAGACGAAGAGGGTGGAGGAGATGCTTGGGGCAACAAGAGATAGAGGCAGATGGAGGTCCATGATCGCCAACGCCATGCGGCGGGCACCTGATGATGATGATAATGAGATGACACGCCCTATTGATTGAAACACTAATATGGGCAGCGAACAGAAACAGTTTTTATGTTGTGGGCTGGGATATAATCTGAGACATCAGATCTTGAGTCACGGGGTCTGTCCAAAAAGTCCGCACCCCATAAGATTGGGATCATCCAGGAAAAGAGTAAAGACTGGCTTCTATTGCCCATCTTAATGCTTCGGTTATTCCGGTGAAATGAGGCTTGTGTTTCGTAGGTTTTATTTTCCCCTCGTCTCCGCTTCGCATTTTGAGGCCATGCTAGGCATTGGTGTGCGTTACTCTTCACAAGACTCTGCCAAAAAAACTGATTTTGGAATCTTTTCCCAAACGTGTACATGAGTTGTCGGAGTTCGATGAATCCCCTTTTTTATTGCACTCTAAACTTTTTGTTTGTCTTTTTGTGTGTTTTTTTCTGTTTTTTCTTTATCGTCTCCTCTCTCCCTCTGTTTCTGTTTTTTTCTGTCTCTCTGTCTCTATGTCTGTCTCGCTGTGTTTGCTGTCATGTCTGTATGTGTCTCCTCTCTCTCTCATTTTCTTCATTTTCTGTTTCTCTGTCTCTCTTTCTCTGTTTCCCTTTTTCTTCTCTTTGCTTTCTTTTCTTCTCTCTCCTCACTTTTTTTTTTCTCTCTCCTTTTTCTCTTTCCCT
>JAPXFY010007316.1:0-10991 GCA_030674185.1 Monoplex corrugatus | reverse complement strand
CGTTAAATTTCTTGATTTCCTGGGTTAGCTAGATGACTACGTAAAGAAATAACACAAGAAGGTAATTTTTAATTTTTCAGTCAGGAAACTGCAAACAGAAGTGATTTTAATAAAGAATCAATATTAAATTACCTTAACGGCAAGGTGAATAAGTCAGTGGTCTGTACTGTAAATGTGTCCAACTTCTGCTGTGTTTAGCTGTGGCTCATGCTCTTTTTCTACGACGCCATTTTTGTTTACATTGGTGATATTTCATCTTGGCAAAAACTGTCAAGAAAATTCAAATTAGCGTCGGGTTATTCCATTAGAACTAAAAATTCCAGCAGACTGTAGACTAAGTTGAAAACATTTATTGATTAATAATAAAAAATTGAAAATCAATTACCTAAGTTGTAATCCCGGCACATCCACGAGACGAGAGTGCGAGAATAGCAGAAGACGTGGAAGCCAGTGGGCCTGACGTGGTCATTTTCCCTACAGAAAGCACATTAACACAGACACTCCGTGCGAGTGTTTGTTGATCACATCAAAGATGGGATGTAAGTATTACTTGTAAATATTACAAGAAAATTATTTTATTTACATCAAACGTTGTAGTCATTGCACTCTGAATGGATGATTGTCGGCTAATCAGCCAAATGCTTAGACATACGTGTACAAATGGGCTGGGTGTGTGCTTCCTCGCATGCCACATGCAACATGGTGCCTTGGTGTTCAGACATACAGATTTCTTGAGACAGTTGTTACGCTTTCTTTTGAGGTTTAGCTTTTTGTTCAACGTCTGTTCTCGGGCAGCATTAACAATTAGTTACCATTTTCCGATGTACTCGTATTCGTAGTCTAACCATCGCCATATGACGGCATATCATGCCGTATGCCATGACTACTACTAAGTACTATGCCAGGCTGTTTGCACCACCATCTGTGTCACTCTGTTAGCCTATCTTATGTGGCAGGGTTAACCCTGTTGCTTCCAAAAGTATGATGTCAGAACACAAAATTCAGAATTAGCATCTGCTCATGGCAATACAAAAGCACAGTGAAGAATATATTATATAAAGATTGGGATTGCGCCAGGAAATTTGTCGTGTCGCCACTCGGCTACACTGACATTTAGCTTCAGTCATTTCCTTAAGATCTGGTCTGAAGAGTTATCTTTTGTAACTGCAATCTGTATATATGTGTGTTTAAATGAGTGAGTAATTGTGTACGTACCGGTACATATGCAATGTGTGTGTGTGCTGAAAACTGAACTGCTCAGTGTCCCCTCATGTGAGACGTCAGCCACTGGAGAACACATCTTTCAGTTGTTGGACTCTGAGCTAAGGGCTTACCAGATAGACTGGAGGAACTGCCTGGCATTTGTAACCGACAATGCCAATGTCATGATTGGGGTCAACAAAGGTGTCATCTCGTTCATCAGAGACAAGCATCCAGAGACCTTCTTGGCCAGATGTGTATGCCATCTCCTTAGTCTGACTGTGAAGAAAGCCATGAAGGAGTCTAGCAAGTTTGACCTTGATGACACAATGCGTCAACTGGCCTGGTATTTCTCCAAGAGCACTGGCAGACAGCAACGCCTGAAGCAGATCCAGAAGGAACTAGGCTTGCCAGAGCACAAGGTTGTTGAGCATGTTCCCACCCGATGGCTCTCTCTTGGGGCTGCCTTGGACAGAGCAGTTGAGCAGTGGAACGCTTTGGACAAATTCTTCAAGGAAGAATGCAGTGTGAAGACATCACATGCTTCAAGTACATCTAGTTCTGACCCACCTATGAGGCAAAAACTCGGGGATTTCTTCCGGCGCAAGACCACCAAATTGTATGTCTTGTTCTATGCAACAGTCTTGGAGGTGTTCAACCAAGTCAACAAACTTGAACAGACCGACAGCGCCAGAATCCATCTGATCAAGAGAGACATGGAACGACTGTACAGACGCCTGCTTGTCAGTTATCTGAAGCCAGCTGCTCTGAACAAAGGGGCCCTGATGGATGTGGACTTCAAATCCTCATACAACATGAAGCGTGATGAAGACATCTTCATTGGTAGCACCACCCGAGAACACCTGGACTGTGTGGAAAGTAAGCAGCAGCAGATCTTCATGGAGAATGTGAAGACATTCTACAAGGAGGCATGCAAGTACATGAAAGAGAAGCTGAACCCGGCCGAGGAAACTCTATGGAAACATGCAGAGCTTGCGGATGTGAACCTGCAGAAGTCAGTTCAAGCATCTTCTTTGAAATACTTCTTGAAGAAGTTCCCATGCACTCTGCCACCTAACACAACCCCTGATGAGCTGGAGGGAGAGTTTCTGGAGTACCAGGCAGCAGAACTTCCACCTGTGGTGTTGAACCAGCCATCAGCAGAACTGCAGTGGAAGGAGATTGGTGCCATGAAAGATCACAATGGTGCCACTAGACTGAAACATCTGTCCCAGTTCATGCTGTCAATTCTCCTCATCCCTGTGTCCAACTGTGGGTGTGAGAGAATCTTCAGTCAAGTGCGAAGAAACAAGACTGACTTTCGGGGATCCATAGGGGCAAAGACATTGGATGCTCTCATGGTTCTGAAGTCCAAGAAAGGGGGCCCATGCTACAAAGCAGTGTTCTCTGATGAGCTCTTGAAAAAGTGCAAGTCAGCTACCAAAAGGCAGCACACTGAGCACAGTGCAACAAGCTCTACCGACACAACTCAGTAACTTTCAAAGTGTGCCTTGTTGGCTTCAAATTGTCATTTTGACAATGCAGTTTGTAGCGAAGCAGACATTAGAATTTATGTTTTTTGAGTGAATCATATGTGATTGTGCCTCAGTGGAGACAGACACTGGAACTCATAGTGATCAATATATGTGGAAAACAGACACTTGAACTCAGAATTTGTGATGCATGTGAAAAAAGACATTAGAAGTGATACATGTGAAAATATGTGTTCCTGGAGCCACAAATGACGAGACGAATCTACTTTATAATGAGGTATATAATTCTTTGTATACTTGGAATACTACTGTTTTTGAAAAAAATACTATAAAAAATTTATAAAGGTACTATTGCAGGCTTAGAGGGGTTGGCAGGTCTGTGTGCGCACGCACGCATGTGTGTGTGTTGTGTAAAGTTCTGTAAGACTAAAGAGAGAGACATATTCAGTGTTTCATTTCAATTTCTCAAGATTTAAGGTGGCACTTTTGCACTCAGAATAAATTTTGTAGGCCTGTTTACTGATGCTGCTAATGCCATGTGATAAAGAAGATCTAAGATTATTGTAATCATGACATAAGGATATAAACCTGCACATAGGGTCATAGACCCTCTGCAAGGTCTGATGGTCATACTTAGTCAGTTAGTGTATGAGTTTTAATGTCTGTATACAGTGTATCAGTTTGTTATTGTATGCTTCTATCCCTTGTGTTGATGCAAGTACATCTTCCACCCTCTCTGTCCTCAGCCATCTTGCAAGTCCATCCAATATTTTCTCCCTGGGTCTACCTGGTGTTCTTTTTCCTTCCAGTTTTCCTGTTGTGACCAGTATCATGGCCAGCCAAAGCAAGAACAAAATTAGGACGCTTAAATATAAAACAGGGTACCTGAGCACATAAAGTAACATTAAACAGGACACTTAACTCACATTTATAAAGTAACCCTAAGTTCACTGTAGCCCAGCAGTGTTTTTGTTCATGGTTGATTGATCTGTGTGTATTTGATCTTTGTTGCAGTGAAATTCCTGGAGTTCGTGAAGCCGTTTTGTGCGGTGTTGCCAGAAATCGCCAAACCTGATAGAAAGGTGCTGATCAGTGACAGTGTTTGTCGTTAGTGCTCATGTGTGTCACTGTGTGTATTTGTGTGTGTGTGTGTGTGTGAGTGTGTGTGTGTGTGTGTGTGGTGTTGATATAGTCCAATCCTTGCCTAGTAGTAATGTAATAATATTCAGTGGTTATAGCAGTACTAGTTTAAGACAAGAGGAACAAACATTCACAATTACTGAGTTCGCTGCTTGAAAACGAACTCAGATATGAATGTTTAGTTCACAAATCACAGTGTATGTTTTTGTTCCAGTGCTTTTGCTAGGCATAAATCAAATTTAAAATGGAAAGAGTAATAACAAACCATAATAGTCTGCTCTGTTGCTGAGCCAAGTGTATTTCTATAGATCGACTAGTTCTCCAGAATTGGTACCCCAAAGGGGTAGTGAACATTTTCCTCTATTACAGCTTAGAAATTAACTCCCAGGTAGCATAAAGGCTACTATTAGTACTAATGTACTAAGTTAACAATGGAGAAGCTGTGGTAGCAGCGATGGCACCACATTAATTTTCATTTTTAAGAAAAGTGCACTTTAAGTGCGAAAAGCAAACAAATATGGCCGCTGAAAAGTTGCCGCTGAACATGTGCTTTGAATGTTGCAGTCAAACACACACACTGTTTCAATTTATTGCGTGGTGATTGTTTTAAATCATCAATAAAACGTCAGTTGAACTGTGACGACAACGTGATTAATTTTGAAAAGCATGTTGCGTAATTATAGACTCCTGAAAATGACCGTTCCGTATTCACAAGCGGATCACGCTATGGTGTGTGCAGTGCCTGTTCGCTACACACAGTGCCATTCATCTCAAGCACAAGTTCAGCTTTTCATCTTAAAATAGATATGAATTACCTTACAACCGATACCATTTAACAGAAATAAAGCAAACTATTAACTTTCTAGAATTTTTTTTGTGAATGGCGTCACACTTGTGATGCACGGAACGCCACGACTTCGAAGTCCGATTGTAGCAGACGAACGCTGCCTGGCCAGTCGAGCGATCGTCTAAAACGACTAATCATATGTACACATCGAGTGATGACGTTTGTGCACAAGTGTGTACTGCTAAAAATAGCAGAAGCACAAAAATCTGTGTTGTGTCACACATCGTGTCCTTGTGAGAACGGAACGAGAATTCCCCGCACTTTCATCAGGTCAACCCTTCAACTTGCTTCAAGACTTTGCCAGCCCTTCACTGTGTTCGCGGCGAGTGCACGATGCCTTTTTTTTTTATCTCTTTTTGATGTGTATATATGAGTTTAAATGTGTGGTAAAGCGTAATTTTAGTGAAATGGGTCGATAAATCCCAACACTGGCTTATTTGTCTCATCAGATTGTGTGTGGCACAGTGTGTCACACTTGATGAACGTAACAGCATCGTCTCTGTTTTAAGAATTTTAGCATGATGAAATATGCCCACTGTTGTTAGATGACATGTATCGACACAAAAGATAAAAGGTCTTAAAAATCTAAGTGGAAAAGCCAGTTTACTTTTAGACTTGATCATTGCCTGAAGATATGTCATGTACCTCACGGTGTCACATGTAATGTCAGCAGTGTCACATGTGAAAACGTGACACAAAACATGATACTTTTGATTTTTGCCTAGAAATTAATTTAATATATCTGGTTCTTATACACACAATAGCTGTTGATCATGCAAAATAATGATAATGCACAGACTCTTACAAAATAGTGCAAACTGAGATCAATCTTAAATGTTTTCACAGTGGCGTCGCGTACCTCACGGTGTCACACTTTTCAAGTGCTTATATCTGTACAATATAAAATGTTACATTTGTGTTTTCTATCTTGTTTGGTTCCTTTGTTGTCCAACAACCACAAGATGCAGCAATTATTTTGTATTTTTGTATATTTCAGAACTTTGAGCCATGTGGTGTCACACCATGATGCACGCAACGCCAAGATATATTTTCGATTTATTATGCAAATTACTAAAAAACCAAATGAGACCCAGCTTTTTTATTTATGTTCCCTTAATCTACATTGCTTTAGCTTTCAAAATATGGCGAAAGTAAAACTATACCTCTATCTTTATTTTTGACTGCTCTGCAACCTTTGGGGTACCAATTCTGGAGAACTAGTCTATACAAGATGATTTATAATCTTGTTCTGCTTTGTTACAGTTTGGTGACCAACATTATTGTATTATCTTTAAAGAAGAGAGAAAAAAAAAAGAGGAAAGATTGATGAATGGTGGAAGCAATGGCAAGAGAGGTGTGAATATAGTGTGTATCTGTGTCTTGTACCCTTGTAGTTTGTAGTAAATGATAATATATTGATGACTGATGGGGTGTGGTTGACCCGACCAACAGTAGGGTGTAGTGGACCTGATCAGCAACAGTGGGGTTATTGTTATTTTGTTTAAGGGTGTAGATGACCTGACTAACATTAACAATGGGATGTAGTTGACCAACAGTGAGGTAAAGTTGACCTGACCAACAGTGGGTGTAGTTAACCAACAGTGGGGTGTAGTTGACCAACAGTGGGGTGTAGTTGACATGACCAACAGGACTGGTTGTGTTACAGATCCAGTTCAGAGAGAAAGTGCTATGGACTGCCATCACCTTGTTCATCTTTCTCATCTGCTGCCAGGTAAGGGTCATATATTTATCTTTTGTCATTCATGTTGTCTTTGTTCTTCTTTGATAGTTATTATGATTAGTTCTGATAATCTTTGTCATGACTGTACTAGTAATTGTTGTTGTAAGTGTCAAAGTCATTGTTTCATTGCTTTAGGGGGGGAAGGGGTGGGCAGGGGAAGGAAAGGCATACTCATCACCTGGGCAGCAGGCAGCAGTCTTAAGTCAAAACCAGATTGGCATAAGGTACTGGCGCTATTGGTTGCCTCTAACAGTGGGATAAGTCATCTCACTATTGTCTGCTCAATCCAGGCATCCCCTGGTCAATAAGATGCTGATCGGCCATCGTCTACGTGGAATTAAGAATTGATCAAAAGCGGACAGCTATCTCTGGTCCAGGCAAACCACAGAAAATCAAAATGAAGAAGAAACCATAGTTACCCTAGTGGCCAGACAAGATGTCAGGACCATGTGTCAAGCCACACAGACAATCTGCAACAGATCAACAACAACAGGAATGGCTCTGAAGAGGTTGCAAACACTAGCAGATCGCATCTACCCTGAGTCCCAGTGTGGATTCAGGGTAGAGAGAACCACCATCAACATGATCTTTCACTCAGACAGCTACAGGAGAGAACAAGAAACATAGGCCAACCCCTTCGAGAAGGCACGTCTCCATGCCATACGTCAGCGGCGTCACTGAGGCTCTCAGCAGGAAGATCAGGAAGTTGGGAGTCAGTGTCCACGCCAAGCCCACCAACACTATCAGAAGCCAGTTAGTCCACCCCAGAGACAAAACAGACAAATTGGACACATCAGGGGTGATATACAAGATAGACTGCCAGGACTGTGACCATAGTTATATTGGCGAAACTGAGCGCAACTTGCACAAAAGATTAAAAGAACACAAACGTGAGTCCTCTCCAGTGGGAGAACATCTGACCCACACTCAACACCACTTTGAAAAAGACAGTGTGCAAGTTCTTGACAAAGAAGCAAGATGGTTCCAGAGGGAAGTAAAGGAGGCAGTTTACATCGCCGCAAGGAACCCCACCCTCAACCGTGACCGGGGCCGACACAACCTGCCATCGGTGTACTCCTCACTTATTCAGTCGCACTGTCGTGAGTTTGCTCACGGCGGTGCGCACTGAAGCCAGTTCTCAACCCAGCAGTTGCGCTGAAGAAGTCGGCCTGATCGCCGATGAAAGCTACGCAGTAAGTACCGGTAGCTTTTTTGTCACTGAGAGACAGGTTCAGCTAGGTAGTCATTAAGAAACATAGGCTGCCTTTATCAACTTGATCAGAGCTTTTAACCTAGTGAGCAAAAGAGGCCTCTTTGCACTCCTGGAGAAGATCGGATGCCCACCAAAGCTGCTGATTCCATCTCTCACCATGACAGTATGCAGGTGACAGTGCTGTTTGTTGGATCATACTCAGTCTGATGCTCTTTAGGATCTTCTTCTCCCTCATACTGTCATATGCTTAGTGAGCTCTTCAACCTCGCATTTTTCAGAGCAAAGGCCAAAGTACTTCAGGTCCTGATGCAGGCCCCAGGGCTCTTACAGTATAAATAGCATCCCCACTATCTGAAACACTGAAACTGAAAGTTCCTCTTTTCTGTCACTGTCTTTGTCTCGGCCATGCTCCTTTGCTCTTTGTGGTCTCTTCTTATCATTTTCTGCCTTTCTGGTCTATTTACCTGTATGTGTTCTATACAACCTTTCATACTTTCTGTTAAGATCGATAATTGGGTATGGCATGCAGAAGCAATTTTAGGTAATTTAGGCCAGGTGTTTATATGCTTAGCATATATTTAGTACGTTCATACATCTGTATTTAGCCTTTAGGTTGTCTTTTTTTAACCCCCCATGTGATAAATCAGGTGGAGTGATCATCACTGGAGGCATATCCTTTATATTATGTGCGCTGATGCATTGATAATATCAATGATAATTACAATAATTATGTAGCGCAAAATCTTGATAAAAATCAAATCTAAGCGTTGAACATACACATACGCATGCATGCACACACACACACACATATACACATGGCTCTAAATGGGGAAAAAAAAGAAAAGCAATGGAAAATTATGTATAAGTGTACTCAAAGTAAAAAAAAAAAGTATCAATAGAAAACATATTATATACAAATATATATGACAATGTGATTCCACACCGAGTGGAGATGGGCTGCAGAGGGGATTGAGTGAGGTCAGGATTTTATGCCGAGGAGAAAAGGTGAGTTTCGAGAGCGGACTTGAACGAGACAAAAGTAGGTTGCTGATTGACTGAGAGAGGAAGTTTGTTCCAAGAGAGAGTGGACCAGAAACAGAGAAGGCATTGTACAGTTGGCTGGGCTTTAAACAATAATGCTAATAATAACAGTAATGACAATGGAGAAACTGATGATGATGATGATGCCATGACAGCTCACACACAGCCTGGTCATCAGAGGCTAGTCAGCTCTCCAGTGCTTGCTTTCCAAGAGTTTGGCCTCATCATGTCTGAAGACAAATCATGGGTCAGGAAGTCAATGAAGATGCCAGCATCAGCATCATCGATCAAACCCTTCAGGTGGTAAATGAACATAACTGCGTAGGATCAGTAGTCTTCAGCTACCACCCTTGACCCAGAGCTCAGCAGGTAGATAGAGAATGCTGGGGAGTATGCAAAGGCTGTGTTGTAATTACCAATATGCCATGGAGTGTATACAGTCTGTGTAGTAATTACCACGGCAGCAAGAGCTTAGACAGCCTACCTGTGCCAACAGCATTGCTTCAATAGCTTCCAACTGCAGTTCTTGCACCGGATCCTGGATATTTTTTGTAAGGGCCATGTACCAAACAAGGATGTCCTGAACCAGATCCTCGTGCCAAGGGTGTATGACATCTTTACATTGTGATCACTGTGCTGATCTGGCCATGTCTGCTGCATGCAGGATGGCCGAATCCCAAAAGATATCTTATATTGAGAGGTTGCTGCAGGATCCCAAACCTTGGAAGAGACAGCCACAAATCATTGTGCTCGGCAACATGCAGGCATTGCTATTGGAGAGGAGAAAAAAACTTGACTGTGGGCAGACAGAAGAGAGATGGAAAGCTGTGGCAGCAAACACCCAACCACATCCATATACATTATATTAACACACATAACTTGGCCTATGTGCAAGTATCTTTGGGAAATAAAGTTTTTGTTTCATTTCCCTGTATGTTATTTAGTCATCTAGTGTCTTTTTTCCATACATAATTATGTATGTCTAACTCACCGCATGTTTTTTTTTTTATTTTGCTACAGATTCCGCTGTTTGGCATCGTGTCATCGGACTCGGCTGATCCATTCTACTGGATCCGTGTTATCCTGGCTTCCAACAGAGGTAGGCCAACATTTGAACAGTTAGATTTAATGTTGTTGTAGTCTGTATGTTAAGACATTTGAACACTTAGATTTATAGAAGATGTGGTCTGTGTCATCTGTATGAAGAAATTATAGGAAATTATAGTGGGCCTGTGACTTGGTGGTGAATAATGCCATAGTCATTCAGTCATTTGGTGGTTGTTGTTGTTGTTGTTGTTTTCAGTGTACAAGCATCTTTATTAGATTGAGCTGAAGTTGTTTTTGAGAGCATGAAAATTGCTGATGATGTAAATATTTTCACATGTGTGTATTTTGCCATGGATAAAAATGTGAAAAAACGTCTGAATGTGAAAGGTCTGATAATTGATTTATTGATATGTGTGTGTGTCACAGGCACACTGATGGAACTGGGCATCTCGCCCATTGTGACCTCCTCCCTCATCATGCAATTGCTGGCTGGTGCCAAGATCATCGAAGTGGGAGACACGCCCAAAGACAGGGCCCTGTTCAACGGTGCTCAGAAATGTGAGTGCAGAGTAGAATTACATTGCTAACTGTGCTCAGAAGTAGAATAGAATGAGACCACATTGCTAACTGTGCTCAGAAGTGGAATAGAATGAGACCACTTAATGCTAACTGTGCTCAGAAGTGGCTGACTGTGCTCAGAAGAGGCTAACTATGTTCAGAAGTGGATTAGAATGAGACCACATTGTTAACTGTGCTCAGAAGTGGCTAACTGTGCTCAGAAGTGGAATAGAATGGGACCATATTGCTAACTATGCTCAGAAGTGGCTAACTGTGCTCAGAAGTGGCTAACTGTGCTCAGAAGTGGAATAGAATGGGACCATATTACTAACTGTGCTCAGAAGTGGCTAACTGTGCTCAGAAGTGGAATAGAATGGGACCACATTGCTAACTATGCTCAGGAGTGGAATAGAATGAGACAGCATTGCTAATGGTGCTCAGAAGTGGATAACGGTGCTCAGAAGTTAGAACAGAGTAGGACCACATTGCTAACTATGGTCAGAAGTGGAATAGAATGGGACCACATTGCTTACTATGATGAGATGCGTGACCGTGTTTTGCATGGTGATGTTGATGATGTGTGACAGTGTTTGTCATGAGGGTGGTGGTGATTGTGATGATAATGATGATGATGTGTGACAGTGTATGGCATGGTGGTGGTGATGACAAAGACGACGACAATGGCATTGATGATGATGATGATGATGATGA
>JAPXFY010007315.1:0-5000 GCA_030674185.1 Monoplex corrugatus | reverse complement strand
AACTGAAACATAACTAAAGACACTAAAACATATAGAAAATTACAAAAATATTCCTTCCGTATATCTGATTTCCCTAACATGTGTACCCAATTGTTAATCTTAAGAGAAGATACGTAAGACTTTATCGAACACATACAGGTGAATGGACCAGCAAGGCAGAAAATGATAGGAAGAAATGACAGAAAGCAAAGTAACAAGGCAGAAACAAAGAGAATGACAGAAAAGAGGACATTTCTAGCACAGAATTTCCAGTAGGTGGGGATACTACTTAAACTAAAAGAGCGCCCGGCATCGCCACGGGGGATAAGTATCTGAGTAAAAGAAAAAGTGAGCTGAAGGAGAAAGTTAATTTGGATTGTCACTGTGTCCACAAATGACGAATAAAGCGACACAAGAACACTCTGAAAGACAACCTCGTCAACTAAGTAACATAACTCTTGAGAGTCACGGAGTTATCTCCCATATAGAATTTCTCAAACCCAACACAGTTTGCGCTACCCATTCAGCTAGCATAGACGCAGCCACAAAGCATAAAATGGTAAGCTCAGAACATTCCTTAAATAAAGGAATGCCCAAGTTACCCATATACCCTGCTACTACGCTACACACAACCACGATGGTGGAGAGAAATACATACAATATATTGGTCTTATGTTCAAGATTGACATAGTCTTTTATTCTTGAATTGACCAAACACACACACATAGACAAGACAGGACATATACAGGGTTGCTTCCAAGGCATACATGTAATACCAAAGGAAATAAGAGGGAAGTAGGGAGAATTTCAAATATCAACTATTTAAAATTCTCCCTGCTTCCCTCTTATTTCCTTTAGTATTACAACCTCGTCAGTTGTGGCTTTATTAAAAAAAATGAGCATAAACACAGCCTGACACCACGAGCTCTGGCTGTCCTGTAAACACTAAGACACAATCACCTGAGTAATTACAACCCAGATAAAAGAAAATTAAAAACAAAAAAATAAACAGCCAAAAATAACAATGAATCAGTTTAGACTATCAACACACGACGATCTCGAATAAGTGTTTTATATACATACGGTGAGCATTCTGGATACGGTTTTGTTGCAGCCAGACGGACAGACAGAGACAAACAGGCGGAGGGAGAGAGAGACAGATAGACAGACAGATAGACAGACAGACAGAGACAGACAGACAGACAGACAGACAAAGACAGACAGACAGACAGAGTGAGAGACAGACAGACAGAGAACGAGAGAAACAGAGAGAGAGAGAGACAGATAGAGACAGACAGGGGAGAGGGAGGTAGGAACAGAGATATGGAGACAGACAGACAGACAGAGTGAGAGAGAGAGAGGTGGGGAGAGAGACAGACAGACACAGAGACAGAGAGAGAGAGAGTAAGTGACAGAGACAGAAAGACAGAGAAACAGAGAAAATGTGTGTCTACAATGCACACCAGTCAATGGTTGATTTTTGACCCTGTGTGGACAGATGGAAGACTTCAGGCGTTTGAAGACGCACAACAAGGGAGATCACCCAAGACCGGGCGATGACGGAACAATGGCGGACAACTTCCGGCCACCCCAAGCTTTGAACGGACGTTGCGTCAGAGCCTCGTTCCAGTACTGACACCCAGCGACAAAACGACGCTAGGTTTTCTAAAGACTCTTTTAAAACAGAATAAAACAGAACAGAAACTTAAACTAATACTGGACTATTGTCCAGCACGCTTGTTAATCATTGTTCTCTGGTGAGAGCCTGTATACATGTACATTACATTTCCAGTACCTGTGTTTCTTTAACTCGAGTTTTGATTGATTGATTGATTGATTGATTGATTGATTGGTTGCTTGATTGATTAGGTTCTGTTTTTACGTCGACACCCACCTCAGGTGATATGGCCGATGGCGATAACCATCCCAGGGAAGTGGGGGAATGGGGACTTCTTTGATCCTATACTGACACCGCCTGAACAACAATGATGTTAGGATGGGACAGTGAGAAGGCCAGTTGTAATGTGGCGCACTCCCTGGGATTCTAACCCACAACCGGTAAACTCGAGCATGTGTTCCCCAAATATATTTATCATCCAGTGCGATTGTGGTTGGTCTATGACATCAAGTGTTAGATCATCAAGAGTACATAACAAAGGAATCACATTTCAGAGTCGGTCTTGTCATCAAGTCTTAGATCATCAAGAATACATAACAAATGAATTATTATCAGGGTTGGTCTTTGTCATCAAGTATTTGATCATCAAGAGAACATACCAAAGGAATCATTATCAGGGTTGGTCTTTGTCATCAAGTCTTAGATCATCAAGAGTACATAACAAAGGCATTATTATCAGGGTTGGTCTTTGTCATCAGGTCTTACACCTTCAAGAGTACATAACAGGAATCACGTTTCATCACGAAACTTTGTACCTAAAAATCTCTGAAGTCTTGGCTCATTTTATAAGCAAGAGAAATGTGTGTCTGTCGACGCCATTCAAAACTATGTATATGTTAAAATGTTTTCAACGTTTGTAGGTGAAAACACATTAGTTGTATTACACACACACACACACACACACACACACACACACACACACACACACACACACACACTCACACACACACACACACACACACACACACACACACACACACTCACACACAACACACACACACACACACACACACACACACACACACACACTCACTCACACAGAAAGTGGTCACAAAGGTAACCTCCCTGACTGCAATGATCCTACACACACACTCTGGCACACACACACACACACACACATACACACACACACACACACACACACACACACACACACACACACACACACACACACACACACGTACAGACACACACACACACACACACACGCGCGCGCGCGCCACACGCACGCACACACACACACACACACACACACAGGGGGAGGGAGGTGAGTTGGAAAGGAAGAGATTGCAAGAACAAGAAAGAGCTTTTACGTTCGAAGTTGGTGGCATAAGCAATATAATGCTTTTGTTTTTTACATTCCTTCAGCTCTCATGCGTAGAGTTCTACACTAACACAAACACACAATAACAACATAGAGAGAGGGTCGGAAGCGGGAGGGCAGAAGTTAAAGACAACCCTTTACGAGAAACTTATCGCGGGACTTAGTCTGATTCAGATTATGCACAACACGATTACAGGAATCATGATACACCACAAGAACAAACCGACACTACATTCACAGGCTGGTGATGATGAGAAACGTGCAAAACGCGATATACAAACGCTCATCACACAGTCTCTCAGCAGCATTCCAGACATTCCATAGCGTGACTCACTCCCTAATTGTTGTATATACTTGTTTTATGCTTGTTTGAATGCAATCATAAAGTGTGTGTTTTTTTGTTTTATTTTCGTGTTTTTGTGTTTTTTGTTTTGGTTTGGTTGTTTTTTTTCTTCCTGTTTTTGTTTTTTTGTTTTTTTGTTTTTTGTTTTGTTTTTGTTTGTTTTTGTTTTGTTTTGATTTTTTTGGTCCGTGAGTGCGCGCCTGTTAGTTTGCCGTCAGTTTAATTTTGACAAGCAGCCAGACGACAGCACAGTACAGATCCGTATGATATTGTTCATATTGCTGTTGTAACTACTACTGTTTATTTTTTTTTATATATGTAAATCATTGTTGCTGTTATTACGGATATTTTTTTGTGTGTGGATAAATCCGTCCGCTATTTTGTTTGTTAGTTTCTGATGCCGATGGAACCATTATTTATTTGTTTGTGTGTGTGTGTGTATGTGTGTGTGCGTGCGTGTGTGCGTGCGTGCGTGCGTGTGTGCGTGCGTGTGTGCGCGCGTGCGTGCGTGTGTGCGCGAGTGCGTGTGCGTGGATAGGATATCGGGAAAACAGAAAAGATAGTGGATAAGGTGGGGGGGGGGGGGGGAGCGGAGGAGGGAGAGGAGATCCAGGGAACTGGGTAGGGAAGACAGGAAGGGAGAAGGTTGCAAACCAGAACAGATGGGAAGCGAGGTGCAGATGCAGTAGGTGTGATGGGGGAAAAAGGGATATTATACAATTTAAAGAAATAATGTAAATGTATTTTCACCTGCGTCGAGTTTGGTTTGTGTGTGTGTGCCTGTGTGTGTCTGTGTGGTGGGAGGGGGAGCTGCGCGCGCGTGTGTATGCGTGTTTGTGTTTGTATATGTGTTATGCTGTGTGTATGTTTGTGTTTGTATGTGCGTGTGTGTGTTTTGTGCATATGCGCGCGCGTGCGTCCGTGCGTGTATGTGTGCGTGCGTGAGTGTGTTCTATCATTTTGCAATAATCGATGGCACCCACAATCACGCCTGCCAGTAATAAAGAGAATGGGATAGAGTCTGGTGGAGGTGGGCATTGGAAGAACAGTTTGGTTCTTTCTCCGCAGGCCTGTACTGTGCGCTTAACTTTGATATGATTTTCATTATATGAGCATATAATGTATATGTAGAGGGTATCCTGTGTGTCGGTGCCGTACGTTTGATTTATAAATTGTGTGTACATAGCTGTACAATGTCCGCCTCAGGCTTATTTTCAATATTTTGTTGTTGTTTTTTTATGATATGGAGATGAAAAGAAAAAAAAATATCACACGCATGAAATTCAGCACACACACACACAAACACAACACACACAACACACGCACACACACACACCACACGCACACACACACACACACACACACACACACACACACACACACACACACACACACAACACACACACACACACACACACACGCCACACACACACACGGAAAATGTATACGAGCTAGTATACAAGAGTGTACACGTAGAAACAAAATTGCAGGTGGAAAAAACATACACACAAATACACACACACGTACAGACACGCGCACACACACACACACACCCAACACACACACACACCCAACACACACACACACACACAAACACACACTCACGCACACACACGCGAAAACAAACACGCACACACACACACCCAACACACACACACACACACACACACACACAC
>JAPXFY010007314.1:0-10999 GCA_030674185.1 Monoplex corrugatus | reverse complement strand
TTTTTCAACAGTATGAATAACCAAGTGTTTTTTTTCGTGAAAAAGACCAGACTAAAGGCTGAATAGCCTAAACCAGTCTGCAGCGGTATGGTATGGTATGGTAATTTCTTTCAAAGGACAGGAAATGTTAGGCCTATAGGGAGTATAGCCATAGCCGGCATAGGCTATAGTCTATCGATTTCTTTGTGTCCGATACTATTGATTACTCAGTGATTTCTTTATCTGATACTACTGATATATTGATATCTTTTTCGGTATTGTTAGTTATAAGCAGATATGTAGATTAACAACGCCAAGTTTGAAAAAATGGCATTTTGCTAATAACTATTAACTTGTAGTTGTAACATTTATTAGAAAAGAAAGAAGCAGTGTCATTGTCACTGACAGACACTGACGTGACTGAGTCACTCATGTCATTGTTAAATCTTAACGTAGGTACGTGAGAAAACCGATCTCCGCCGCAGCTGCGAGCGTTCGATAAAAAAAACTGTGACGTATTCTGGCGCTTTGACGAAAGGGTGGCCATGTATCGGACCCTTGATTGGCCATTATGATGATTATCTACGATCATTAATCGAAACAATTCGTGTTAGGACGCTAAACATAGATGGAACTGCGGCGATTCTTCTTTCATTTACTTAATGGAGCTGAAGTGTAGATTATTATTAATTATTATTATTAGTGTAGAACCAGCATTATATGCTGTTTGTCTGAACCACGGGGTTTTCATTTGTGGTTGTTGTTGCAATGGCTTTACAAAGGCAGCCACTATAAGCACACTGTGACACAGAAAGACCCAGAATATTGAAAATGGGCCAGTGTATGGGCCAGTTTTTGGAAAAAAGTGAGTTTTTTAATCATCACCATTGATAAAATAATGGTAGTGATGTGGTTGATTATCATTGTTATTTTTTGTTTTGTTTTTAGGGATCATTATACTTTGGGAGATTTCCTTTGTGCTCATCTTTTTCCTTTGGTCCCATTTTATGTAGGCCTACCATCTTAGTGGCAACATAAGCTGACACGGTGTTTACAGTGTGTTGATGACAATTATCATGGAGATGATAAATTCAGATAATGCTTTTGAGTTCTATCTAGGATTGAGACTTCGTGACAGGGCTTTATTCTATACTTTCTGTCATAACAGATCCTTGTGTTGACTAGGCCAGAGAGATGAAACACCTGTGGTGTTGATGAGAAGGTTTGATCAACACCCTCAAGGACGCATCTTTGAAGTAGATGAGACTTGACTGTGTGGTCCCATGATTATTATTTTGTTGTGGTTGTTGTTAAACAGGCCCAGACTGAAAATGAAATCAAATGAAAATGGCATTTAATATATAATTTGAGATGCATTTGTAATCACTGAATCAGCCATGATGTAGCTGTGTATATCATGTAGAGCTTCTTACTTGTGCTGACTGTGTTCCTCTTTTCTGTGCTGTCATCAAAGAAGAACAGGGACTGTTCAGTTGAACATGAACAATTTTGTTCAGTTGTTGGTGTCACCTTTGAATAGTAGTTATGCAGAAAAATTAAGAATTTCACATAAAAAAAAGTAAAATCCGAGAACACTGTCTAATATTCAGGAAGCATTGTACATGTTTTGTGTCTTGACTTTTGTTAAACTGATAGGCCTATTCAATTGAGTTCAGACATTGATATCAAAAGTATGGCAACTTTTTAATTAATTCATGCCTTGATTGTAAGCCAGTGTATATACAGGATTTGCACAAAGTGCTTTTGTGCTGTTGAGCTGTATTGTCCTAGATTCACTGGATGTCTGATGGCTTGCCATCTGAAAGCCCAGGGAAGGGATAAACAGTAACTGAATCGAGATTAAAAGTTACTTGAGGAGTGATCAGTATGTGTATGCGCACCAATGCGGCCTTGGTTTGCCGCGGTTAAAGATGACCTTGAGGCAGTGAAAAAGCACAGACGCTGGGCTGAGCGCAGATGGCTCATAAACCCTATTATGATCACTAAACATATTTTCAACACAGCAAAAAAGGCAGTTTCAAAAATTATTCTAAAGGCTAAATCTCTCTTCTATCTAAACGAAATCGCCTCCGCTACAAGCCAAAGAAAATTGTTCAATGTCTGTGACAGATTGCTAGGCCGCAGCAAAAAATCTCTACTTCCCAACACATACCCTTTAAATGACCTACCTTCAGTGTTTAATAAGTATTTCCTCGACAAAGTAAAAAACATCAGAAAAGAATTAGATCAGGCCACGTTGTCCCCTTTGGTAAAAAGACCTACCTCCACCACCCCCACTTCAACTTTCTGCATGTTTAACCCTGTTACTGAGTCTGAACTTAAAACCATCATTCTCAAATCAAAACCCACTTCATGTTCCCTCGATCCCATTCCTACCCCTCTGTTTCTCCAGTTTCTTGATGATCTGCTCCCAACTCTCACTGTAATCATCAACTCCTCTCTTTCTTCTGGTATATTTCCATCAAGTCTTAAAATAGCTGTTGTAAAACCTCTCCTCAAGAAACAATCCTTGGACCCAAACAACTTGAAAAATTACAGACCGGTTTCTAACCTATCATTCTTTTCCAAAATTCTTGAAAAAGTCGTTCTCCAACAATTACTTACATATATATCTTAATGATTACGACCTTTACTCTCCTTCTCAGTCTGCTTATCGTCCTCATCACAGTACTGAAACTGCGCTCCTCAAAATTTCTAATGACATCCTTTTAGCTCTTGACTCTGGAAACGTCTCTCTACTAAACTTTACTGGACCTCTCAGCTGCTTTTGATACAATAGACCATACCATTTTGCTTAACAGACTCCAGTACAGTTACGGCATTTCTCACACCGCTCTTTCCTGGTTCCGTTCATACCTCACAGAAAGAACACAATCAGTCTTTGTCAATAACCTCAACTCTACATCTGAAGAACTATTGTACGGGGTCCCACAGGGATCTGTGTTGGGCCCCGTGCTCTTTGTCCTCTATACACAACCACTTGCCGGCCTGATACTGTCTCATTCTCCTGAACATCAATCATTTGCAGATGACACTCAACTTGAACTCTCTACTCCTCCCGAGAACATAAACCCAGCCATTTCCTCTCTCGAACTTTGTATCACCGACATACGAATCTGGATGCTCGAAAACAAGCTAAAACTAAATGACAAGAAAAACTGTTCTTTCTCTCTTTAAGTCTCTGCCGTCTACCACTCCTACATCTCTTACCGTTGGATCAACAGATATTCCCTTTTCCTCTACCGCACGAAATCTTGGCTTCCACTTCAGCAAAGACATGAGTATCTCAACACATGTACAGACAGTCTGCCGCAAAGCATACATTGACCTTAGACGCATTAGTTATATTCGCCACTTACTTTCAGAAGACGCTACCAAAACATTTCTTTCTGCCTTTGTTCTCTCCAAATTAGACTACTGTAACTCCCTCTTTTCTGGCTGTCCTCAAAATCAATTAGACAAACTTCAAAAAGTACAAAACTCTGCCGCTAAACTTGTTTCTCGTTCCTGCAAGCATGATCATGTCACACCTATTCTCAAATCCCTTCACTGGTTGCCTGTTCAAGCTCGCATTGACTATAAGCTTGCCTCACTATGCCATTCTTTTTTCTCTGATCTCTCTCCTCGCTACCTGGCTGATCTTCTCTCTGTGTACACTCCTTCTAGAAATCTCCGCTCCATTGCTGATACCAGATTGCTCCGTGTTCCACGCGTGCGCACAAAAACATTTGGACATCGCTCTTTCTCCTTCACAGCCCCCACTATCTGGAACTCTCTTCCCTTTGAAATCCGACACCTAAAATCGACTTCTTCTTTCAAAACAGCTCTAAAAACTCACCTCTTTCAAAAATATTATCAGTAAGTTCAACCTCATTTCCCCCAGCCTAATAGTAGAAAAGGTGTGTTAGTGTGTGTGTATGTTATAGTAGGTAGGTGGGGGGTGGGGGTGGGTGATTATAGAGCCCAATGTGCCTCACAGTACTTTGGGGTATAGCCGTGGGGGTTGTGGGGTGCATTTGGACTTGTGTGAGAATCCGTGTATGATTGTAGCGTATGTAGTAGTTTTATGGATTTATTCTATTACTTTGTATTGTGTATTAGTGTATGTACGTGAGGTCCGAGAGATTGAAATATTGTGAGTGAATGATTGTAAAGTGTCATAAGCTCCGCCGTAGGCAGAGATGTGCGCTTATAAATGGTCTCTTTTATTATTATTATTATTATATACTATATATATGCATATTTAAGTTATTATTTTATAACATTCATTTGATGCATTTGCTTAATATTTGATTTATCTGTGATGGTACAACTGTATTTGTGATTACTTTATAACATATATTTCATTTGATGCATTTGCTTAATATTTGATTTATCTGTGATGGTACACCTGTATTTGTGAGCTTAAATGCTTAATTTATAATTGGTTGGCTTACTTTGTAGAATACATTGCAACAAGAAGCAACCATCAGTTTATTAGTTGATATGTTTTTCAGAGTTACGCTGAGACAAGAGGCAGTCATCATTTGATTGGGTGGTGTGTTTTTTGGAATACCCACGTGACGAAAAGTAATCATTACAAAAAACAAAAAAACAAAAAAATGGATGGGGACATCGATGTGCAGCAAAACCAAGAAATAGAGATTGATTCTTTGAGATACATCTACATGGCAGATCAGTTTCTTGTCAGCAAAGATGCTGACAGTGGTTGCGAAGGGAAATTCAGCGCATACCCGACACTACCATCATCTTTTCAATTGTACGCAAAGACAGCTGGAGACGGTACATCTGAAAAGTCAAGAGGTTTGTTTTGAAATGAAAAAGTTGCCTTCTTCGGAGGCCATATTGGTCTTGGTCCCTCAACAGTTTTCATCATGTAAAATCAAAAGTATCTCTTACCATCAGAAATTTTGAACAAGACTAGAGTTTTTCTAAACGATGATGTATGAACACGGAGTATTGATTTTGTTGTTGTTGTTATTGTTGTTGTCTGGAAGATTGGAACACATTCAACAGTTAAGCTCAGATGGTACAACACTTGAACAGTTTCCTGACCATTTAGTCTTCGATCAGCAACAGTAATTTTAAACTAAAACAGAACGCAGAAACAAGAAGGGTTACAAAACATTTAGCATAAGACAAATAGCAAACATTTCCTCTATAGTGTATATAATTTGAAACGTGAATGAGTATTTATGATTGGACTTCAAAATGTGTAGACTGCCATAATGTAGTGTTCTGAGCTTACTGTTTTTGTACTTTGTACCTGCTTCTATGCTAGCTGAATGGGTAGCGCAAACTGTGTTAGATGTGAGAAGTTCTATACAACATGGGAGATAATTCTCAAGAGTTATGTCCTTTGATTATGCCATGATGTAGTTTACAAGAATAGAGGGATATATGTGAGACACTTGTGTCATATCTCACATGCTAGATCATCTACTCAGAAGATGTATCCACTGTAATCATTTATACCTTTATAGTGGTAGTGTCAGTCTCATGTGTCTTCTAGCATTCAATGTAAAAACACGAAAAAAGAATCAGAAAGCGTATTTAATACTACCAGACAAGACGAGCGCAAATTTTTCGGCCAACTGGCCATTGTCAAGCGTTACAAACAAATACCAAGTACAAAAATTAGGAGAGAAAGACTGAAACTTCCCTGCTGCTTCGTCCAGTGAGAGAAAAGGACTAAACTGACTTTATGTATTTGGCCAGTTGGCTGAAAATTTGCGCCTGTCTTGTCTGGTCATATTAAATAGGCGTTCTGATCCTTTTTTCGTGTTTTTTCCTGGTTCCTGTTTGCTTGAAAACAGACAGTCTCACTTGATTTAGATTTAGCATTCAGTGTGTCATGGTTTAGATGAAGAAGATTTCAGTCTTGCCACATTCCTTTATGCCGAATAAATTTTGCTTATTTATGGGTGGAGGTAAGGACACATATCCAACCATTCTAGGTAACGGTGATACGATGTTCTGCACAACTTAAACTTCCTGAAGTATTTATCTATGTTTCAAATTCCATTTCTCGTTGTTTACTGAAACTGCATAACCAGGTATCGGACATACTACTTAGATGTTTCTGCATCGTGTGACACATGAGGCAGAAAGAGTGCTCCAGCAGGCTTGTTTCGCAGAGAGTTTGAGGGTATCACTCCAACAACTATCCACCTTGTGTAGGTCTCTGTCAGCCATCGAACCCCCATTCAGTGTTGATCTTTCCATCTTTGATATCCTCCTGGGTTCCAGTTCAGGACTTGGTTGATACCCATGGCAGAGATGGTAGTCTAGCAGCGTAGCACAGCCAACTTAATCAGTGCTTGTCAGTGATGTCGGTAACAGAGGATATGTTTGCTTCTTGACCTTACTATATCTTTTGTCACAACATCTTTCCATTTGATGTCCAAGATCTTGAATTGGCAGTGTAGGTCAAAGGAGTCAAGTTTCTTCTCCTGGCTTGTTTTTCAGATGCTACATTTCATAATTGTACAGCAAACTTTAGAGAACATTGGAGTTGTAGAACTGAAATTTAAAGTTAAGAGATTTTAATGCAATTCCAGATTTTTGACAGCTTGTTGAATGCTACAGTTGCTTTGCCCATGCAAAACAATTCAGTCCTTTAGTCATATCACTGGAAATGTTGAATTGCCCAAGCAGATGAAGTTCTTGGCAACCTCAGCCTTGTTGTGTCTAGATGCATTGTAATATAATGGTGAATTCTTTAACAGAAATTTTCATTTAAAACTGTCACCAACTTTAGTCCACAGAAAATGTTTTGTTTTCTGTATACTGCCTTTTTTTTGTATGTACAGGGTTTAAAATTTATCTTTTCACAGATTTCCACACCTAGTTACATATGCAGGTTTTATGTATAAACAGTTTTGTTGTTGTTGTTTTTTTCCTTAAACTAAACCCAACCACCCAAACAAAACAGAAAGAATGTTGCTTCTGTGTCAGAAACTTTTTTTTTTTTTTAAAAAACACAAAGACCAGAAGTGGAAGTAGTTGACGGTTTTTATCAACCAAAATTGCGAGTTGTTTACCATTCTACAAATGTACGAGTTGTTTACCATTCTACAAATGTAAAGTTGTTTACCATTCCAATGTAAAGTTTATTATCAATTATACATCAAGTACATGTAGAGAAACTTGTTCAATTTACACTTTCTAAAGGTAATTGAAGTTCAGTTTTGATAATTGGTGGTTTTAGCAAATTGTTTTTACCTCGAGTTGTTATTGTCATTGATTTTTGTTGTTGTTGTTGGAATGTTTGGCATACAGTTTGTATCACACTGTTCTGATACTTGGTTTATATGCAGATGTAATGTTTCTGGATTTTCAAAATGTTTTTCCCTGATGTGTGAAAAGTTATGTTGTGAGTATGTGACATTTGGTAGAGTTTGGTGATATGTTTAAGTCTTGTTCATTGATGTAGATCTATACGGAACAAACTGGACTTAACAAACCTAGAAATGAACCTTGTGGTATACTAAGTGATACGCCTTCTTCAGAAAAGAAATTACCATGAGCATATATGCAAATGTGATGAATGTAGGCCTATTCAGATTACATTTTATGGTAATTTTTCCTGTCCCTTGGTCATCTAGCTTAGTTTCTTAGTGGGTTTCCACCCTTCTGTCCAGGCTTTCTATTCCTTGAGTTGTTGATCATTGTAGGTTTTTAGTATTAGTTGACATATCCAGGAAAATTGATAGGTGTGTTCATTTGAAGATTGACTTTGCAGAGGGCAAGAAGTACAAACTGTACACAGTGAATCATCTACCCCCATCATCCTGGAGTTCATCCTTCCGAAGGCTACCCATCCTTTCAGGCACCCATCTACACCCTCTCCTGCCAGTGGTTGCACAGCAGATGGTAGGGACTTTTTCATCGTGAGCCTTTGTTGTATTGTAATACTATTTGATTTGTAGTATTTTGTAACGCAGTTTGAGTTGTACTTGTAGTATTTTGCACTGTATTGCAGTTATTATTTGTATTGTATTGGTATCTATGTACAGTGGACAGGTCTCCAACTGAGATTCGGATTTCTCTCCCTTGGGAGAGGGCCTCACTGCATACACATTCATTCTTTCCCTTTATTCTGTATGTACTGTATGTATTGTTATTTTTGAAGATCAGTTTGACTACCCCCCCCCCCATGGGGATGCTGGGGGCTCTTTCGGTATAAAAAGTATCCCCACCTTCTGGAAATTCTGTGCTAGAAATTTTTCTCTTTTCTGTCACTCTCTTTGTTATTGCCTTGTTCCTTTGCTTTCTGTTATTTCTTCATATCATTTTTTTCCTTAATGGTCCATTCATGTGTATGTGTTCGATGAAGTCTTACATACTTTTTCTTAAGATTGATAATTGGGTACATGTATTAAGTGCATTTTGGGCTCTAGGGAGGTGAGATATTCAGAAGCAATTTTAGGTAATTTATGCCTGTTTGTATATTGTTTTGGTGTCCTAAGGTATGCTTATATTTGTATTCAGGTGTGTTTTTTAAATCCCCTGTGCGATAAATTGGACGGAGTGGTCAGGCCAGGGGCATGTCCTTAGATTATGTGCACGAATGCGTTGATATGTATACTTAATTTTCTTTTTTTTTTCCTGTTGAAGTTTTGTTGTTTTGAAGTGGTTATAGCCCAGATATGGCTCTATGCAGTCGGCTTGGCTTTAAACAACAATAACAATAACAGATCAAGTTGACTAATTGCTGAATGAGTATTGCTGATCACATGGTGCTTCGCACTTCCATCAGGATTTCAAACAGTTTTACCGAATGACATGTTGGTCGGTATTTTCATAGAGCGGTAAATGGATATAGAGAGAAAACAAACTGTTGCATAATTGAAGTTCTCTTGAACAAGCCTGCAATTCATCAGCAAGTGTATTGATTACTTCCCATTGCAATAACGCAACAGTTCAATATTTAAGCCAATGCAGCATTGTGGCAGTCTATTTCTATCTGCGCATGTTTTTGATGTCAGCTTTGATAGAACTCATTGAGTTATGAATCAATTAAACAGTCGATGCAGATAACTTGCATGCAGTAAATGGTGATACTGAGGATTATTTTAAATCAGATGAATGCAAGCATAAACTTGATGATATCGTGGTTATTGTTAAGATCACTGAATGCCACAGCTGACTCTTTGAATGGATAATCAGTGTGTATATTGTTGTAATGTGGATTACGGTGTGCCTATAATTTGAATGTTTTGTCTTTCAGGGGCGTTTGTTTTAGCATCATACCATATCCAGCTAATGCAGCGTGGCACAGGATCACTGTTTTTACTGTTTTTGTGAAAAACGGTGATTGTGTGCCACTCTGCTTTAGTTAGATAAGGTATGTATACTACCTAAACATGAATTTTGAAAATTTCACTTTTAGTGTCATACACTCTATTATATATATCCAACTGAAACGAAATGGCATATGATCATTATCATCAATAGCCCTGCCGCATGGCGTTGGCGATCATGGCCCTCTATAGTGTGTCCATTGGTCAATGATGTTTTTCTCGTTTGGTGTGTCATACCTGGTAGTGCTTCTTTCCCTCCACCTTTCCTGTTGTGACCAAGTGTTCTAATTCCCCTTTCCTCATAAAATGGCCTATAAATGTTGCCTGTCTTTAGTAATCTTCCTAATGAATGATCTTCTTGTGTCTGCATCCATCAGGACTGTCTTGTTTGTTTTCTTTACTATCCATGGAATTCTCAACATTCTTCTTAGAAACAACATCTTGTTCTGGCTTTGCTTGTTGACTGTCCATGCCTCACAACCGTATGATATTATCGGTTCTATATCATCATCATCATCAGGTGCCCGCCGATGGAGTTGGCGACCATGGACTTCCATCCATCTCTATCTCTCGTTGCCCCTAGCATCTCCCCCACCCTTCTCATCCCCAGCCACTCTGCAAGTCCGTCCAGCAATCTCTCCCTGGGTCTACCTGGTGCCATCTTTCCCTCTAGTTTTCCCGTTGTGACCAGGTGCTCCAGATCCCCCTTCCTCATGAAATGGCCTATAAATGTTGCCTGTCTTTTCCTAATCTTCCTTATGAGTGATCTACGTGTGTCTGCCTCCATCAAGACTGTCTCGTTTGTTTTCTTTGCTGTCCATGGAACTCTCAACATTCTTCTTAAAAACCACATCTTGGCTGCCTCAATCTTCTCTGGCTTTGCTTGCTGACTGTCAACGCCTCGCATCCGTACAACAGTTCTATATAACATTCAAGGACTCTCTTTCTGATGTTAATCGATAGGCATTTGTTAGTAAGAATGCTTGTCATCTTCTTGAATGCTGTTTTGGCTTGGCCGATTCTGCCAGCTATTTCCAATGTGCATCTGCCATCTGATGAAATGACCGTTTCCAGGTATTTGAACTTATTAATCTGTGTCAAGGTTGTGCCATTTGCTGTTATTTTGCATGAGGGGATTTCATGTTTTTTACTGATCACCATGACTTCAGTCTTCCTGCTGTTTAGTTCTAACCCCTTACCTTTTTTCTATTTCTAGTATATTCACAAGGTTTTGTAGGTCCCTTTCATTTTCTGCCATTAGCAGGGTGGATGTGATGCATCTAGTGTGTCAGCTAGTGACTTTGTGACTACGTACTTGTCACCTCTCACTTTCACAGTCTACACCGCTGGCTAGCAGCTATGCGAAAAAGAAGAGCAGAAGGCGTAAGTCTCTTCCTGTCAGTACATAGCCTCTCCATCCACAGCCCTACGTTGTGCCTCCTCTTGGCGACAGGCAGTAACTGAGCACCTCACGGACTCGGGCTAAATCTCGTAGGACTCGGAGGAGGTCTGATCCCCAGACGTGCGGCATGCAGGCCCACCGGCGTGTGGATATGCCCTGGTGCCAACGAACTAGATCCACAAGCTATGGGTAAATAGCACCACTGCCTTGTGGACATCTTGGGAGAGAGTAAGGCTAAGGGAGTTAACCCTGAAAAAAAAACGATGGAAGGCAAGGGGAAACCACCATCGTA
>JAPXFY010007313.1:0-11001 GCA_030674185.1 Monoplex corrugatus | reverse complement strand
GTGACTTCCAACAAGCTCTGTCACACTCTGTGATATGATCATAGACGTAGATAGGATGACTTCGCAACAAGCTCTGTCACTCTGTGATATGATCAAAGATGTAGATGGATGACTTGCAATGAGCTCTGTCACACTCTGTGATATGATCATAGAATAGATTGTGTGACTTGCAACGAGCTCTGTCACACTCTGTGATATGATCATAGAATAGATTGTGTGACTTGCAACGAGCTCTGTCACACTCTGTGATATGATCATAGAATAGATTGTGTGACTTGCAACGAGCTCTGTCACACTCTGTGATATGATCATAGACATAGATAGGGTGACTTGCAATAAGCTCGTCACACTATGTGATATGATCATAGACATAGACAGGATGACTTGCAACTGCTCTGTCATACTCTGTGATATGATCATAGACATAGATTAGGGTGTTCCAGCAAAATGCTCTGTCATACTTTGTGATATGATCATAGACATAGATTGGGTGACTTGCAACGAGCTTCAGTCAAACTCTGTGATATGATCACAGACATAGATAGGGTGACTTGCAACAAGCTCTGTCACACTCTGTGACATGATCATAAACATAGATTGGGTGACTACCAAGCCACTAAGCTCTGCGAGAGGGATCATAGAATATTTGGAGTTTGCCTTTTGGAGTGTGCATTTAGTTCAAGAGGGATTCATCACACTGGAACAATTCCTTATGTGCTCCTCCTAAATCTACCAGTAATTTTCTGACTGACTCGCTGAGCCTGCAATAAAGCACCATACGCTGGCAGGGACTTGAACTGCTGACACAGGACGATGCGGCCTTTGAAACACTAAGCTAACACTAACCTAACACCATCAAAATGACCTCAAACATGAAGATGGGCAAGCAGGGCAGGCGCAAAAATAAAACAAACAAATAAACAAATGTATGGGGAAAAAAAGGAAAGAAAGAAAACCTGAGGTTTGAACTCACAACCTTTGTGTTGTAAACATGGGTGCTCTAACAACTGAGCTATTGGGCCGCTGGAGGAGATAGGGAGACTGACAACTAGCTCCGTCACACTCTGTGATATGATCACAGATACAGATAGAAAGGCGAGCAACTTGTAATGTCACACTGACATGATTATAAACATGGATAGTGGAAGATAAAAAAATAAAAACAAGTTCTATCGCACTCCGTGACATGATCAAAGACATGGATCAGGAGACAGGTAACAAGCTCTGTCACAATCGGTGATATGTATCATAGACATCGATAGGGAGGCAGAGAGAGAGAGAAGATGAGGAGAAGAGAGACGAGAGAAAGTGAGAGAGAGACGAGAGAGAGAGAGAGAGAGAGTGAGGAGAGGAGTGAGAGAGAGAGAAATTAACGAAAAGAACAGAAAAAAACGGTAGGAAAAGAAGACAGAGACAGACAACAGACAGACGCACATAGAGATAGAATGACATCCCCCCCCCCCCCACTCTCCAACACCCACACACAAAGAAAAAAATATTACTGTTACCTTTTATTGTTACGCAGTCATCTCAGGGCGATAACCATCTCAAAACATACATTATACCTCACTGGGGAAAAAAAAATAAGGCAAAGAAAATTAAATACACATATCAATGCATTCACGCACAAAATCTAAGGATATATCCCTAGCGCTGACCACTCCACCGTCAAGTTAAAAAAAAAAACAGTGCTAAATACCAACGTAAACATAAACTGAGGACACTGAAACATGTATAAAAACAGGCCTACATTAACCTAACATTGCATCACATTTCCTCAGAGCCAGAGATGCACGTAATACATGTACCCACTTATCAACCCTTTGAGAAAGAATGTGAGGCTTTCAGATCACATACCGGTGATGGATCAGCAAGGTAGAAAATGAGAGAAAGCAAAGGAGCAAGGCAGAAACAAAGAGAGTGACAGAAAAGAGAACATTTCTAGCAGATAATTTTTCAGAAGGCAGGGATACTATTTATACTGAAAGAGCCCCCGGCGTCCCCACTGAGGGGATGAAGAATGTGAGTAACACAGGCTTACCATGTTCTCCTCATAATGGTGGAATATATCGATAACCGCACGGGTTTCAGGTTCGCTTTTCTCCCAAGGCCCCGGATAAGCGCTGTTGCAGCTTCCAGAAGGCTCTGTTTCAACAACAAGAACTAAGTAAGAATCAGCA
Source organism: Monoplex corrugatus (assembly GCA_030674185.1). Lineage (NCBI taxonomy): Eukaryota > Metazoa > Mollusca > Gastropoda > Littorinimorpha > Ranellidae > Monoplex > Monoplex corrugatus. The sequence goes on along the minus strand of JAPXFY010007313.1, from coordinate 8,821 downwards.
GCAGCAAAAACGACAACAAAAATGATAACAATAGCTTGTTCTTCTGTCAAACTGTTAAAAATTCAGTTTAAACAAGTTATACAGACGAACGCAAAACAAAACGGCGAAGCATGAATGCGATAACATTTTACGAAGAATTTCCCAGTTCATGCAAAATAGACTTATGTTTAAATTATGAAGCATAATTAATTGTAAGGAAATATGTAACATGAAAAATAATTTGTCAGCGTAAACATGTAGATCATTAAGAAGTCAGAGTCGCCATCACGAGTCAATAAATACGCTGACAACATGCGCATTGTAAACTGAATAAACGTTATAAAGGTTTGGTTGCTGCTCATTGTAAATATGGCAGCCATTTTGTATTTATGGTGTGCAAGTTGCATTGTCTTTCTGCATTGTATTCTTCTAAGCGATATTTTGTAGCAAAATATTTTTTAGAAGAAATTAAGTTTGGTGGAGTCTTTTCCAACTTTACGTTTATAAATGCACATTTTTACAAGAAGGATAATTGCATCTATACTGATTCTTATACCAAATGATACCATGTTCTCAGTTAGTCTAATATTTGCATCGGTGATACATTCTAATTTCTGGAATTCTTCGGTCCTTCCCAGAATTATTTTGTACATATGCATTTACAAAATATATGATCTATATTATCTTTCATTTCCAAATAAAAGTCACATTAAAAAGTCGTCTTATAAGTCCCGTTTCTTTCATTATGACATCAGTTCCAACGGTTCTATGTATAATATACATCTGAAGCCATTTCAATTGAACATCTGTATCATATGAATTTTCAAAAATACTTTGTTCTTTGGAATCTGTTCGACACTTCTCTGATCACTTAGAACAAGATCTTCAAAGTGCATCATCTGGTATTAATATAATGATAATAATAAATCACATTTATATAGCACTATTCTCCCACACATAGGTAAGGACTCACTGCGCTTTACATTAATTAGTTCATACACACACATACACACACACACACACACACACACACACACGTATATATTTGATATTTTTTGTTAGGATCATCGCACTTAGTGAGATTACCTTTGTGCTCACCACTCTTTTTTCATCTTTTTTTATATCCCTCTTTCCGCTGCACCTAAATGGCCACAGAAGCTGGCAGTTTTTACAATGCAACAATGATGACAATGATAATCATGCCATGGATTTCCGTCTAGGACTGAGACTGCCTGACAGGGCTGTAGTCTACGCTTCTATCATAATATATCCTGGCATCAACCAGGCCCAAGAGATACAGACACCTACAGTGTTAGTCAGAAGATGTGAGCAACACCCTCAATGACGCATCTGCAAAGTGGATGAGACTCGACTGTGCGGTCCCAGTTTTCCAATGAGCCCATAGCACGCTCAACTTTGGGTGGGAGCCCATCGGAACTGAGAAATCCCACAATGAATTTTTTAAGGGACTGATGGGGATTTGAACCCACAATCTTCGGTCAGTAGTCCGTTGAGCTAACCACTACACTATGGCGACTGGTGTTATTAATATTCAACAGCAATACCCTGATCCTTTCGGTACGGAAAAAAATAGCTTTTTGTTAGCAGCGGTGTCATGTGTACTTTAATATGACATATTCAGTTTTGTCTTCTTATGTCTTAACAGATTGCTTATATCCATTAACAATGTGAAAACATTAATTCATTTCTGCATTTTCTGTTGAATTCACGATGTGTCAGAAATGATCAATTTATCATTCAAAGTGTGCAATGCAACAGATTCTGTTTTTGAACCCATCTATCACATCATATAACACCATTCTCAATAATAAGAGTTTCTTTACGTAGAACTGGTTCTGAAATTAAGTGAACTGGCCTTATTGGTTTCACATGTCTACAATAATGATAGAATGTCTTAACGAAGGTGCATTTTCAGAGCAAGATATCTTTAACTTTATGTAAAACATAACTGGTGCCATATTTTTCCAAAACTGAAGACAGTACAAACATATCGAATTTTAGAGTTTGGAGTTTGGAGTTTGGAGTATGTTCATGAGGAATTCACCGGTCTCGAACAAATTCCATACGCGCTCCACGCAAATCTGCCAGCAATTGTCTGATAGACTCTCTGTATCTGGGCAAAAAAAGAAAAACCCAACAACAACAACAAAAAAACTTGTGCGCGGGCAAGGTCTTGAGATGGGGAAGAGGGGGGAGAGGGCTTTATGAAACACTAACCTGATGAAGAAGATCAGGAAAAGACAAGCAATATTTACAGGACATTTCATGAGGCAAGAGAATTTAGAGCACCTAGTCACAACAGCAAAGCTAGAGGGAAAAAAAGCACCAGGTAGACCCAGGTAGAAAATACTGGACGGATTTGCAGAGTGGCTGAAGACAGAGAGGGTGGGAGATGTATCTGCAGTGACAAGGGACAGATTCGTACGAAGGGCCATGACCGCCAAACGCCATGCGGCAGGGCACATTGATGACGAAGCTGACACCACCAGAATGATGGAAACGTTAAGATGGGCAGCGAACAGGCCAGTTTTTAATGTTGCGGGCGAGATTGATATCTTAACTCTTTGTAAACAGCCTGCAGGAAACATTAGACTTCCTTCGGGACAAAATGCTCACGTTCAAGCCTCATGGTAGCGCTCCCTTCCCATCCCCTTTTCTCATCATCATACCATTATGAGGAATTGTCCCAGATACTGTGGTCCTTCACGCATTGGATCGGATCTCATGGTAATCTCAATTTCGGTGAATTTGGAAAGTGTTAGAGAGCCGAAATGAGCAGTGTGGGTGTAGTGATACATGAGTAGGCAGAAACAAAAAACAAAACAAACAAACAAAACAAACAAACAAAACAAACAAACAAACCGAAAAACAAATCCAAAACAAGTGCGATCACCCCGTTCATGCAATCAGGAACCGGAAAAACACGAAAATCGAATCAGAATGCGTATTTAATACAAAAATTTAATACAACCAGACAGGACAGGTGTAAATTTTTGGCAAACTGGCCTTTGTCAAGCATAAACATACGATCACAGAAGAAGACACAACAAATACAAAAATTAGGGGGGAAAAGACCAAAACTTCCCTGCTGTTTCGTCAAGTGGGAGGAAAACAAAAACAAATCAAACAAAACAAATCAAACAAAACAAATCAAAACAAAACAAAACTAAACAAACAAAACAAAACCACAAACAAGCAAACAGAAAATGAGGGGTGGGGAAGGAATGGGGAGAGGTGGAGGACTTACTCCAAAAAGCATCAAAGTTCCTGTTCAGGTCAACGCCCCAGCAATCATTATGCTTAGCTCGGTTTTTGCGCCAAAATCTCTGAAACACACACACACACACACACACACACACACACACCACACACACAACACACACACACACACACACACACACACACACACACACACACACATATATATATATATATATACACACGTACACACATATATATACACACGTACACACACACACACACACACACACACACATACACACACACACATACACATACACACATACACATACACACACACACACACACACACATATATATATATTTATATTATATATATATGTATACAACCCACACACATACATGCACACACACACACACACATGCGCACGTAACGTAAGTTAAAACAACATTATATTTTCACCACTACCACCAGTATTGCCACTACTACAAGCAGCCTACCACTTTCACTACTACTGAAGTTATTACTACTACTAGGCCTACTACTGCTGTTGCTACTACTGCTGAACAGCAAAATGGGCTGTGTCTGGAGCATCATGCCTGGCCACTTTCGCGGCCGTTCAAACAACCCCTGTGGTTGGAGTAAGATAACGTTGGGAGCTTCCGACTGCTAAGTGTTGAGACTATAGTAATGGGAAAGGCACTGACAGCTATGTGAGCTGGTGGCAGGGCGGGCTGCTGAAAAAGAGATGAAGACAGATCGGGGTGAGAGAGGGGTCTTACATTCTCTCTTGGTCCAGAGGCTGGGCTGGACTTGGTCGGTGCACATTGTGTGGCTATGTCCCGGGGTTTGTCATCTCCCCACCTTGCCATTCAGTTCATAAACAAGGTAACTGATGACTGGGTCCGAACAGGTCATGCAATGCATGGACAGCCCCCCCTTTGCTTGAAGAAATGACTGTCGATTGGCGTCGGGAGCTTGGGGGGGTGAGTGTCCCGAGAGTGGTGAGGCATTGGTGCTCCGGGTCCCATCTGCACCCTCATGGTGTTTGTTGTAAACAACTACTACCACCACTACCTGGCTAACTTTTTTCTTTCTTGTTAGAATCGTACACTCATAATGTCAAGTTTCGAGTTCAATCCCACTAGATAAGATGGGCTTGTTTGGAAGTCTTCTTCTTCTGGCAGTGTCAGTGTTCCGTCTGGCAGTGTCAGTGTTCCATAGATCCCCCTCCTCTACCATTTCAAGATCTGCCAGCATGTACTATTTTTCACAGGCTTCAGAAATCTCCCAGATAACCGCTGGCAAATTTGGATAAAACACACACGGAGCTGTCCCAGTGAGATGAATCCCTCTTGAAGAAACTTATTGTTATTTTTATTGTTGCTTAAAGCCCAGCCGACTGCGTAGAGCCATATCAGGGCTATAACTATTTCAAAACATACAAAACCTCAACAGGAAAAAAAACAGATAAGAAAATTAAGTACATGTATCAATGCATTCGCGCACATATCTAAAGACATGCCCCCGGCGTTGACCATTCCGTCCAATTTATCGCACAGAGGGTTTAAAAAAACACACCTGAATACAAATTCAAGCATACAGACACCAAAAACATATATAAAAAACAGACATAAATCACCTAAAATTGCATATCTCACCTCCCTAGAGCCAAATTGCACTTAATACATATACCCAATTATCGAACACATACAGGTGAATGGACCGACAAGGCAGAAATGATAGGAAGAAATGACAGAAAGCAAAGGAGGAAGAAAAAAACAAAAGAAAGTGACAGAAAAGAGGAAATTTCTAGCACAGAATTTCCAGAAGGTTGAAATTTCTAGCACAGAATTTCCAGAAGGTGAGGATGCTATTTATACTGAAAGAGCCCCCAGAATACCAAGGGGGGTGAGGGTGAAGAAACTTCAAATCCCACTACCATCACCACTGTTACCAGGACGACTACTGATACTGCTACGAAGACTATAGCTACTATTACTGGTGATGGTGTTGCTTGCGGCTACTTCTAGTCTACTAGCAGTGGGTGGAATGACTCCTGCATGGATCCCGATGGATGAGTAGGCATGTTGGTCCGTTATCGCCTGGTTCAGGTCTTGATGTGGGATACAAGACCAATCTTGGGGGCACCTGTTCTTAAACAGGTGCTGGGATGGGGCCCTGCTGCCTTGGGTTTTGCTCCCGCTGGTCCACTTCCGTTGAACAGCAGCTGTCCTGCTCTGTTCAAATGCGATTATACTCTACGCGCACTGCTGTTGCCAAGTTAACTCTGCTGCGGGCAACGTCTTCCATCTGGTGATGTTGATGCCGCGGCTCATGAGGCTGGCTTCAGATTATCCCTGTATCGATTTATCTGTCCTCCTGGTGACAGCATCCTTGATTCAGCTCTCCATAAAAAGAAGCATCTTTGGTATGCGGTTGTTCTCCATACGGACAGCGTGCCCTGTCCAACGAAGCAGCCATTAGATGAGAAGAAACTCTATACCTGGCAAGCCACATTTCTTCATAACTTGGAGGTTGGACGCTCAACCCTGCTAGGTGGAGTTACAGATCTTATGAAGACATCTTTGGTGGAGCCATTCCAGCTGCTGAACGTGCAATTGGTAGGTAGTCCAGGTCATACAGCAGTACAGCAGGGCGCTCAACACTACTGGTAGGCCTGCACAGCATTTGGTGGCCAGTCTGATGTCATGCTCTTGCTGCAATGTCTTGGTCGATCTTCCAAATGCAGAGGCCTCTTTGGAGACACGCAGCGCCACCTCAACACCACGAGAGCCACTACTGCTCACTGTTCCGCCCACGTAACAGAATTTGTTTAAACTGATGAAGTGTCTGAAGCCTTGGATGATGTTGGTTGAAACACAACCTCTGTATTGCTGAGTTGTTGTTTTTTCTGAATTCTTTGGGTTTTTTTTAGGGTGATCTCACTCAGGGACGTTCCCTTTGTACTCACCATTTTTCCCCATCCCATTTTCTGCGCCATCTTAATGGCCACAGAAACTGGCACAGTTTTTTTTTGTTCTTTTTTTTTTTTTACAATGCGATGATGATGTCGATGATGATGATAATCATGATGCTATGGAGTTCCATCTAGGATTGAGACTGTGTGACAGGATGTACTCTACGCATATTATCATAAAACATCCTGGCGTCAACCAAACCCAAGAGATACAGACAGCTGTAGTGTTGGTCAGAAGATTTGAGCAACACCCTCAGTAACGCATCCGTGAAGTGGACGAGACTCGACTGTGTGGTCCCAGTCTTCCCAATGAGCCCATAGCACGCCCAACTCTGGGTAGAAACCGGTTAGAGCCGAAAAATCCCTTAATGATTTTTGAAGGGATTGATGGGGATTCAAACCCACAATCTTCCAGTTGGTAGTCTGTTGCGGTTGCATTATCCACTACACCAAGACGACTGTTCTGTATTGCTGAGGTCAGTTGTAAGACCGAACAGTTTGCAGCCCATAACAAACTAGTCAATGATGGTCACTAGTAGTTGTAGCACGACTACTACAAGGACTTCTGCTGATGCTGCAGCTGCTACTATAGCTGCTACTGCTACCAATACTATTACTGTTATAGTTGTTGGAGCTGTTTCCATTACAACTGACAACCGTATGAGCAATGAAATTAAAAGAAAATATCAATACATTCGCGCACATAATCTAAGGATATGCATCTGGCGTTGGCCAATCCATCCAATTTATCATACAGAGCAATTTCAAAACACACCTGAATACAAACTTAAATTTAACCAAGGATACTAAAACATTATAAACGCGAGCCTAAATTACCTAAAATTGCTTCGGCATATCACATTTCCCTTGAGCCATACATAATGCACTAAATATATGTACCCAATTATCAATCCTAGGAGGAAAAAAGACTTTATCGAACACATACAGGTGAATAGACCAGGAAGGCAGAAACTGATAGGAAGAAACGACAGAAGGCAAAGGAGCAAGAATCGAAACAAAGAGAGTGACAGAAAAGAGGAAATTTCCAGCACAGAATTTCCAGATGGGGATATGATACTTTTTATACTAAAAGAGCCCCCGCCATCCCCTTGGGGGAAGACAGACAAGACAGGCAGGGACATGAAGTAATGTCCTACCGTGAAATCATTCAGCCTGGAGTACTCGTAGCCATCTGGATTGGCAATAGGAATGATCACAAAATCATAGTCAGTCAGCAAGGTCGTGGCACCATCGTCCTTGCCAAAGTTGGTCAGCAGCTACACACAAGATGGATGACTGTTATGTTTTTTGTTTGTTTGTTTAAAGCCCAGCCCATTGCGCAGAGCCATCAGGACTATAATCCTCTCAAAACAAACGGCAGTACCTCCTCACTGGGGAAAGAAAGGAGAAGAAAATGAAGTACACATGTCAATGCATTCGAGCACATAATCTATAGATATGCTCCTGGAGTTGACCGCTCTGTCCGATTTATTTCCAGGGGGTTTGAACAAAACAAACCTGAAAACAAATATAAACATAACTAAGGACACTAAAACATACATAAAACAGGCTCAAATGACCTAAAAATTGCTTCTGCACATCACATTTCCTACGTTTTTTGATGAAATTAACAAATAGATAAATAAACTGGTAAACGCATAACTAGAAAAATAAACAAACGATTAAACAAATAAATGAACAAATAAAGACATAAATGAATAAATCAAAATAACTGTTTCAAAAGAAGTAAGCGTTCCCGTTTTTCTGGAAAACTTGTATGCACATTGTTTTTGCTCACACCGTGCAGGCGGTATGTCGCTGGGCGTTACTTGTGGGCGTTACTTGCTGGGCGTTACTTGCTGGGCGTTACTTGCTGGGCGTTACTTGCTGGGCGTTACTTGCTGGGCGTTTTCATGTTTCCACAGGACACTGGCATGACTCTCAGGAGCTTTAAAGTGCACATTCGATGTTTTGCATGCGTACATATACCCAAGAAGGGGGTTTAAGCTCTAACAGGTCTGCACAGATGGCGTTCTGGGAGATGGGAGAGATTATCGTTATGGTTATTGCTGTTTAAAGCCCAGTCGACTGCGTAGAGCCACATCAGGGTTATAACCGCTTCAGAACACACAAAACTTCAACAGTAAAAAAAAATTAAGTTACACATATAAATGCATTTGTGCACATAATCTACGGACATGACCCTGATATATATGTGTGTGTGTATGTGTGTGTGTGTGTGTGTGTGTGTGTGTGTGTGTGTGTGTGTGTGTGTGTGTGTGTGTGTGTGTGCGTGCGTGTGTACGTGCGTGCGTGCGTGCGTGTGTGTGTGTGAGCGCGCGATGTGCTATACAAATGAAACTAATATTTGTGTATACATGTATATATATATACATGTGTGTGTGTGTGTGTGTGTGTGTGTGTGTGTGTGTATGTGTGTGTGTTGTGTATGTGTGTGTGTGTGTGTGTATGTGTATGTGAGTGTGTGTGTGTGCTGATATGTGTGCATATGTCTCAAGTGTATACATGCATGTGGTGGAAATTTGTTAGATATATAATGGTGAGAGAAAAAAAGAGCAACAACTGAACTTCAAAATAAATTCCATCAAATAAAAGAAATGAGTATGATGCAAGGGAAA
>JAPXFY010007312.1:0-10000 GCA_030674185.1 Monoplex corrugatus | reverse complement strand
CCTTCTTTTTCTTTCCCAAGAGAGGCGGAAACATCCTGTCCGGTAATTGACGAATTGCGCTGAGAAGTTTTAATAGTATCATCATCACTATCATTACAATTATTTTCATTATATTATTGTGATTGTTGTTACAATATTACTATTATTATTATTATTATTATTTTACATGTGAGGACTGAAGTTAAAGGCACCAAGCCTGCAGGTGCCTTCTAACAAACCATGGTACCATGCAATAACACATACATGTATGTCTGCACAGTCATCCACATCAAACGACAATGGCGATCGCCCATAAAGATTAATTCAAGGTAAAGCAGCACGGGTGCTACGTCCCATCGGAATCCACTTTGAGCTAGTGAAGGCCCCTCCTTTCGGTCTTGTTGTGCTGGGGGGAGGGGTGGCGGATGCAGGAGGAAAGCTACTAGCTACCACAATTCCTCTGACCACCATGCTCCCTGGCAGCTGGCAGAAACGGGGGGAAAAAGAAAGAAAGAAACGGTTACAACCTTCGCCAGATGTTGTTTGACCATGTTTCAGTTTCAGTATCAGTTCTTCAAGATGATGTGTCCGCGCTCGGAATGAAGACCTTATGCACTAACGCCACCGGTGCATGCGATGAAGAAGATTCAAAATGATCGTGGCACAAACCTCAAGCCTGCATATAAAGCCATGAGCTGGCCAGGTCCTGAGGTCCTACCTAGCCTGTGGGTTATCTTATACTAGTAAACGGCGAACAAGAGAAGAAAACGATAATACAAGTGTGACACAATATGGTATCAATCTATATCTCCCCAAACAAAAAGTATGGTATTGTTCTATTCTACCGTCTATTCTTTACAGGTACAGACTGAAGCTGAAGGACCCAGAGGGAGAAAGCCCCAGGGTGGGGGCTACGGGACCCCAGGGGACGGGCATGCCTAAAACCATGATGACGACAGTGGAGAAGTTCCGTCAGATGAGACCGCAGCGCCGAAAACCCATCATCTTCCCTCTGCAGGGGAGACAAATCATTGAAACTTCAACTAATAGCAATGGAAGGTTGGTTGGTTTTGTTTGTTAGTTGGGTGAGTGAGTGGTGGGTTAATATATAGTAGTTGTAGTATTTCAATCCCAGCCGACAGCTCAAACACATCGGGACTACAACCATCTCAAGCAAAACATACAAATCTTAACACACTGATCCCCTCCTGTCTAGAGCTCTGCACCAGGTTGCCACAACCAGAACAGCAGTTCTGCAGTGGATTCCAGCCCACTGCGGAGTCTCCGGGAATGAGCGAGCTGATATCCTTGCTAAGGAGGGAGCCAGAGAAGAACAACCTAACAACAGCGTCAGCTACAGTGAGAAGAGGAGCATCATCAGGGCGCTTCCCATGCCGAGACGACACAGGGATGACTACCACCTGTTGTCTAGAGAGCAGCAAGTTGCCCTGGTGAGGTTGCGCACTGGTCACAATAGGCTGAACAGCCACATGTACCGCAAACTGAAGCTGGCGCCCTCCCCAATCTATCCCTGCGGTCAAGAAGACCAAACCACAGAGCATATACTCCAAAGATGTCCCCTTCACCAGGTGGCAAGACAGGACGTGTGGCCGACAGACACTCCGCTGACAACCAAACTCCATGGCTGCAGACAGGAGCTGGAAAAGACAGCTGTATTCATCGCCCGGACTCAGATGATTGTGTAGCAGCGTACGCCAAGAAGAAGAAGAAAGAACACACTGATGACCCTCGGAAAAGTGAAAAAGAACATTAACTAGTCATAGCATTCATGCAGATAGCTGAGGATATGCCCCTGGCGTCGGCTACTCCGTCCAATTTATCGCTGAGAAGATTGAAAAAACAAACCCGAATACAACTGCATAAACGCAATTAAGTACCAAAAACATACATGAAAGCTGGCCTTTAATACCTAAAATTGTCACTAAGCAATTCATGCTTCCTTAGAGCTAAAAAATGTATTTGAAATATGTACCTAATCATCAATTCTAATGTACAGAAAGTATGTAAGATTATGGAAAACATAGAATGAATGGACTCATCATCATCATCAGGTGCCTTGCCGCATGGCGTTGGCGATTATGGACTTCCATCTGTCTCTATCACTTGTTGCCTCAAGCATGTCTTCCACCCTCCTTGTCCCCAGCCACTCTGCAAGTCCGTCTAGCATCTTCAACCTGGGTCTACCCGGTGCTCTCTATCCCTCCAGCTTTCCCGTTGTGACCAAGTGCTCCAATTCCCCTTTCCTCATAAAATGGCTTATAAATGTTGCCCGTCTTTTCCGAATCTTCCTTGTAAATGATCTACTTGTGTCTGCCTCCGCCAAGACTGTCTCGTTTGTTTTCCTTGCTGTCCATGGACTAGCAAGCACAAAAGAAAGGTAGAGACGACAGAAGGTAAATAAACATGCAGGGACAAAAAAGTGACAGAAAAGAGCAAATGTCTAGCACAATATTTCCACAAAGTGGGGATACTATTCATACTGGAAGAGCTTCCAAGAGGGACGATTGGTTATCTGGTTGATTGGGTAGTTGGAAGGTTTTCTGTGGTTTTGGGGGTGATGATAATAGTGTGTATGTATGTATGTATACTACACGTCATTATTGAAGGGCCAGGAACGTTTTTGAGTCAATTTTTGAAAGGAGAAATAACCTATTTTCTCTTACTCTTTTCTCCAATTCGTTGCCGTAACTGAATGGATAAGAGCTCAGACAACATTGCAGTTTCCTTTTGGCACGTCTTTGGGGATTTGCCGATTTGCAATGGGCGGCCCAAGGAAGACAATTTCCACACGAAATTGTCGAATCTTCAGCAGGGTCTCTCTGACGACGCAGGCAAGGTAGCGACAAAATTCGCTTTGCACGTGCAAGGCAAGCCCTTTTTGAACACTACTCCAGCCAAAGTTGCCCGCAGACGAGGATAAAAAGGACCCGTTCTTGGTTCGTTTTAACCATGCTTGCAAGACGACGGATGACGGATGAGCAGCGGGGGAGAGCCCTCGCTCTGCTTGATGAAGGCCTAGCGCAGCGGGAAGTTGCTAGACGACTTGAAGTGTCGCATTCCACAATCCAGAGACTGCTGGAGCGCTTCAATGAGACTGGAGCAGTCCAGGAAAGGCGTCACACGGGTCGACCCAGAGTAACGACAAGACAGCAAGACCGCTACCTTGCCCTCTCCGTCCTGAGGGAAAGGGCATCCACTGCGGTGACCTTGAGGGGTCAGCTGAGGACGCAACAGGTGCTAACATCAGCTGCAGCACGGTGAGAAGACGGCTACATGAGGCAAACTTGAGGTCACGGAGACCGGCCGTCCGACCCGTGCTGTCACCGGTCAACAGAGTGCGCCGCATGACCTGGGCCAGGGAGCACGTGACCTGGACAAGGCAACAGTGGGCCCGGGTCTTGTTTTCGGATGAGTCCAGGTTCACCCTGACCTTTAACGATGGCCGGGCTCGGGTGTGGCGACGTCAAGGGGAGAGGTTCGCTGACGCCACTGTCCAAGAGCATAACCGGTACGGCGGCGGGTCGGTGATGGTGTGGGGTGGCATGAGCCGTGGTACCCGGACCCCCCTGCTCCCCATTGACGGCATCCTGAACGGGGTCCGGTACCGGGACGAGGTTCTGGCGGCCGTGGCACTGCCTGCGCTTGTGGACCTTGGTCAAGGCGCCATCTTCCAGGACGACAATGCACCTGCGCATCGAGCACGCCTTGTGACCGACTTCCTGGAGCAGCATGAAGTCGTCCGTATGGCCTGGCCAGCGTGCTCACCTGACCTGAACCCAATTGAACACCTCTGGGATGTGCTCGGGAGGCGCATCAGGGACAACCACCCCCCACCGGGCACCCTGGCCAGGCTGGTCGACATCCTGCAGATCGAGTGGGCGGCCATCCCTCAGGACACACTCCGTACCCTTGTGGGGTCGATGCATCGGCGCTGTGAAGCATGCATCCAGGCTCGGGGCGGACACACGCGATATTGAAAACAGATTGGCCAAATCTGACACTTTCTGTTTTTTGAAAAGGGGGGGATGTTCCTTTAAATGCATGTGCTGTTCACTAATGGGTCATTATGCTAATTTCTTTTTCCAAAACAGGTGTGGAAATGATGAAATAAAACATAGAATCAATTCTAAACATTGTCAATTATTTCAACTTAAAATTAGAGAGGAAGGAAGAAGTGGCCCTTAAATTATGATTAGGAGTATATGTATGTATGTATGTATGTATGTATATACATGTATATATGTGTGTATATATATGTATGTATGTGTGTGTGTATGTATGTATGTATGTTTGTGTGCGCGCGCGTGTGTGCGTGCGTGCGTGCGTGCGTGCGTGTGTGTGTGTGTGTGTGTGTGTGTGTGTGTGTGTGTGTGTGTGTGTGTGTGTGTGTGTGTGTGTGTGTGTGTGTGCGTGCGTGTGCGTGTGTGTGTTACGTAAACGTTTTATACCCGTACACACCGGATTTCCATTTAATTCATCATTTTGTTCATCTTGTTGTGGCTATTCTCGTAACTAAATACTGCGTGCGTGCACGAACGCACACGTAAACGCACACTCGATGCCTTACTCTGACACACGCACACACATACACGCGTATGCATGCACGCGTGCACGCTCACACACACACGTACACGCACATATACACATATTTTGCTATATGTAGACAGACAGTTTAGATGGATTGATGGATGGACGGATAAAATGTTATTATAAGATAACTGACTCAAAGGGTTTTTAGGTCACAATTATGATACACGCATGTTCACGTGTTTCTTGCTGCTGTTGTTACTGTTGTTGTATTAGATGTATATATACTGTTGGTAGTCTTCCCCTGCTTCTTCTGCTGCTGTTGTTGGTATCGTTGTTGATGATATTGTTCTTACCGTCGTTGTCGTCATCGTTGTTGTTATTGTCGTGTGCTGACGTTGTTGCTGCCACCACTGTTGCTGTGTTGCTGATGTTGCCGTTGCCACCGCTGGTGTTGTTATTGCTGTTGTTGTTTGTCGTTATTGTTGCTGCTGTTGTTGTTGTTGTTGCTCATACTGTTGTTGCTGCTGTTATAACATTGTCGTTTCTTGCTGGTGTTGTATTTTGCTCATGTTATGTTGTTGCTGCTATTGTTGTTACTGCTATTGTTGCTGCTGCTGGTTCTGTTGTTGCTGTGGTTGCTGCTATTTCTGCTCCTGCTGTAGTAGATATTGTTACAACCGCCGATATTGTTGCTGCTGTTGCTGCTGTTGGTGCTGTTGGTGTTGCTGCAGATTTGCTGCTCTTCTTGTTCTTTTTCCGCGAATGGTCTTAAACTGTTATAGTCACATTACGATAAGCAGTAACCTTACTTTCTTTAGCGAAATAAGTGGCGACCCTCGTGAAACCGCCTTTCACTTTCAAAGAGTATCGGCGGCAATCGTCCGAGGCAATTCTTTTTCCGTGCTAGCGGCGTCCTCTATCGATATCTAATTTTTTAACTCTTTCTGCATTTCTTTATTTCTCTCTCCCCTCTTTTTTTTCTTTCTCCTAGTCCGCTAATCCCCTAGTCATTCGTTATTTCAATTCGCCTTTTGTCTCTATTTAGTTTCCACATTTTTCATACTTATTCTGCTTACTAGTGCTTCAAATCGTCCTTCACACACACGTCGCTTTTTGGATGAAACTGTTAAGCAGTGGTCTCTCTGTGAATGCATTGCTATTTGTGCTTAACGGTGAGCATGCACAGGCATAACTGTCAGATTAGCACTTTTTTGTGATTTTGATGTATGTGTATGTCTCTTTTTTTAATTGCATGATTCAAATTTATAATGCAGGCTGTTACATTCATTGTACCCAGAATTTTAGTTGATTTTACTGTAAATATTGAACATCAGTTTTGTGGACGTTCATTGTAACAAGATTTTTTAGTCTATTTCATTGTATATATGAATATGAATATGAACTGGAATATGAATGAAACTTTCTGTCTCTGTCCCGTTGTTTCTGCCAGCACACCGGGCAGCAGCCGGGAGCAGAGCGTGAAGAATGACATACCAGGCAGGCCACGCGGCGTGGAGGACATTGTGAAGGCCAACCTCCAGCGATTGATACTGCCCTCCTCCTCCATCCCCAACATCGGACGCAAGGCACTGCGTAAGCACGAGGTGTTGGAGCTCAGGACTCGGGCGCTGCACGACACACGTCACCATCACCGAGCGCACCACAAGCGGTCCCTGCGGCCCCACTTCATGTCGCCGCCCTTCAGACTTCAGATTCGAAACCACGATCAGGAAGGTGGCGCCATCGGGGACGACAGTTTTACAGAGTCGGAAGAGGAATCTTCACAGTCTTCTCCGCAGACTCCCCCACCTCCTCCCACTGGCCAGCTAGGGACCATGACTAATGGTGACCAACTGGACATGGAGAAAACTCAATCAGTATTACTACGTTTACTGCCACCCAGAGCAAACCTCCCCCAAAGAAGAAGGCAAGGGTTTTCCGCGGTTTGCCCCTGACTCAGAGAGGGGCAGAGGCGAAGCAGGATGGACTCAGACACAGGCGGACCCACTCAGAACGGCCTTACAACTCAGAACTGACTCACTCAGAGCGGCATTATGACTCGGACAAAACCCACGCGAAGAGGCCGTACTCAGACCGTACAGGCTTCGTTGGTATGGGCTGTACCAAAGAACCAGATATGTCCCGCCAGTCGGTCTATAGACGGACCATGGGTATGATCACCGGTCCAGACAGAATCTCTCTGCCGCTTATACATCCCAGCAGTGACAGTTCCGGCTCTCCCTCTCACAGGAAAGGCAGGTTGGAAAGTTTCGCGACAGAGAGGGACCCGAGCTCTTCTCATGAGGTTGTGCCGCCTACTGGAGAACGCCGAAAGCGACGCATCGTGATAGACATGCCTCACATTATCTTCAATGCCAACACGCCTATGGCGACCAGGGAACCAACGCTGGCGGAGACTTCACCGGCTCATGCAGATCGACCTGAGGCTTCGAATGACACGTTGAAACGGAACGACATACCTCACAAGGAACTGGAGACTTTGCCTGTTCCGGAGCTTTGAGCAATACCAGAAAAAACACGAAAACTGAGTCAGAACGCGTCTTTAATACAACCAGACAAGATAGGTGCAAATATTCGGCCAACTGGCCTTTGTCAAGCGTATGATGTTAGATCACAAACGAACAAATACAGAAATTAGGAGAAAAAGACCGGAACTTCGTTTTTCGTTTATTATTTTTCGTTTAAGTTTGACCAAGGCCAGTTGGCCGAAAATTTGCGCCTGTCTTGTCTGGTCGTATTAAATACGTGTTCTGATTCTTTTTTCGTGTTTATCTGGTTCTTGTTTGCTTGAACACTGGCAGTCGCACTTGTTTTGAATTTGATCAATACGTTGAACCCGAGGCAGAGATCTGTCTCAACCCATTTTGTACGGCGCCCGGGCATTACTTGGGGATACCTAACCGCGTACACCGTATGTCAGAGCTGTGCTCCAGCACCCAAGATAAACCAACCACGATGGTTTGTCGGACCTTCAGAATCTTGGTGGACAGTTATCGGAAGAACATAATGCTTGGAGCTTGCTGTTTTCACCTTCGAATTAGTTCTGTGTTCTTCCAGCAAATTACATGTACAGCAGTATGTTTTAATATGTGATGGCAATGGCACATAGACACCACTAAGTTTTACGTTCAATTAAGCATTGTGTGGAATATAATGATTCAAGCATATATCTGACTATGTGCATTCTAGTAATTATGAGAAATTAGTGAGAATGTAAGTTAAAAATAGCTTACAATATGGTTAGAGCAACGTAACATGAGTGAAATTATTCATGAATCCTCATCCCCCCCCCCCCCCCCCCCCCTCTTTTTTTTTTTTCAGTTTCATGAATCATGGTGTGAAACAAAACCGAGATTAGCCGGCAAGGTTGCACGGGTTGCAAGCATTACAGGGCTGATAGTTAAGATGTTTGAAGACCCTACCTCTCCCCCGCCCTCCCCTTCCATTTGACTGGTGTGAGCCTTAATACAAATACTGAAACTACAATTATCATTACGCTTTGCTATTGTTGTTTGTATTTGTATTGTTTTGTTTTAAACGAATTTTTAAAAAGTTTGAAAGGAAAAAATACTGAAACTAAGACTGGAACGCTGTGAGCATTCTCTTTCCCTCTTTCTGGTGTGTAGATGTGTGCGTGCGTGCTTGCGTACGTGTGTGTGTGTGTGTATTGTGTTGTGTTGGTCTGTGTGTGTGCGTGTGTGCGTGCGTGTGTGCGTGCGTGTGTGTGTGTGTGTGTGTGAGTTGTGTTGTGTGTGTGTGTGTGTGCGTGTGTCTGAGTGTGTGCATGTGTGTGTGAGTGTGTGTGTGTGTGCGTGTGTTGTGCGTGTGTGTGTGTGAGTGTGTGTGTGTGTGTGTGAGTGTGTGTGTGTGTTGTGTGTGTGTTGTGTGTGTGTGTGAGTGTGTGCGCGCGCGCGCGCTTGTTTTTATTTTCTCTTGCTTTTTTTTTTTCGTTTGTTTGTTTGTTGTTGTTGTTGTTGTTGTTGTTGTTTTGGGTTGGAGATTGGTTGTTCTTTTGTTTTATGTTTGTTTGCTTTGGTGAGTTGGGTGGTTGGGGTCTAATTTCCCGTCTTTTTGTAAATGTATGTGCGTGCGTGCGTGCGTGTGTGTGTGTGTGTGTGTGTGTGTGTTGTGTGTGTTGTGGTGTGTGTGTGTGTGTGTGTGTGTGTGTGTGTGTGTGTGTGTGTGTGTGTGTGTGTGTGTGTGTGTGTGTGTGTGTCTGTCTGTGCCTTCTAGTCTAATCATCTGTACTATTTCCAAAAAGATTCTTTTCGCAATCTTAAGATGTTTGCTGGAACGCTGATCTCTGATGCTTAGTGAGATCACAGACACTGGGATGGACACTAGCTTCTTTCGGTTTTTTTCCCCTAGAATATTTTTTTTACCTTTTCCATATTACGTATATCTACATGCAATTTTCATCGCTTTGTTTACTTTAGGGTTAATTCGGAAATGACAAGTTACTTGAAAGGATAACGCCGCCAGAATGGCTTCGTTCATATGTCTTTAAAAGTACAGGGGGGTGCAAAAGTAGGTATACAGTAAGTATCACATCATTATTCTAATGCTTAATTCCGCTCTCGATTAGAGGAGTGTGTGAATACCGACGGCAAGCAGTTTGAGTATCTGAGGGATTTAAGGCTGTGCTTGTTATTACGTGTATATGCAATATTCATTTGTTTGTACAATAAATACAATGAGTATTGTACGTGTTTTCTTTTTTTTTCATAACTATATACCCTACTTTTGCACCCCCCGTGTATAGTGCAGTAGCAGAATATCTCATGATTTATTTGATTGAAAATTATACGCCTGCTGCCTTAGGTGGGATATGGAGTTGTGTTTTATTGTTGTGAGACCCGCGCGCTGGGCTTGGCTTTGGCTGAGAAAGCTACAGTGAACGTCTGGGCTTAAAGATCATACATAACTGATTAATGAAGTAATAAGACCACCATCTCATCATGTCATCGTTCATCGTCTAACAATTGACCCTTTCCCTGCCGCTCTGTGTGTGTGTGCGTGTGTGTGTATGTGTGTGTGCGTTTGTGTATGTCTATTAAGACGTCGGCCATATCACCTAAGGTGGTTCCTGACGTAAACCTCGATTCAAATGGAAATTGATACTGTTGTTGATCGATCAACATGACTGGTCGACTGATTGATTGACTGGTAGAACTGATATGTCACAAAACGTCAAATCGATTATTATGTGCATTATACAGTGCTGAAACAGAACGAGATATGCGAAAATTAGAGATCCGTCCAAGAATGATCTAGGGCCCTGGAAAAAACCCCTTACACAGAGACGACATTCTTCGCAAAAGTCCCACAGAATGTTGTGGAGTTAGCCAGGAAGACCCAGAAAAGAAAGATTATTATGATCACGTGTGCGTGTCGAAGTTTACAACTGTCTGCTGATATAAAAACTTCAGGGGAAGAAATCGAGTTTTAA